>WKFP01015197.1:1538475-1560805 GCA_011057875.1 Pterocles orientalis | reverse complement strand
AGTTGTTCCATCACCTTTCCAGGGATGGAGGTGAGGCTGACCGGTCTATAGTTACCCGGGTCCTCCTTCTTGCCCTTTTTGAAGACTGGTGTGACATTTGCTTTCCTCCAGTCCTCAGGCACCTCCCCCGTTCCCCACGACTTAGCAAAGATTTTCATCTTAAGGCTGTGGTATTTCAGGATGAATAATATGCTGATTCTGGGAATACAGGTGGGTTGTTGGTTGCTGTATATGTAGGCGAGTCAAATCCGTGCTGCTTGGATATGTTCCCTGGTGTGATCTCTTTATCAAGATAGAATAATAGTTCTTTCAAGTGTTTTGCACCCAGTCTGGTACAGGGAGGATTTCTGTTTTGAATCTTCTTTCTTAAGTCAGAGCTGCTTTAGCCACATGTCCACAGCCAAAATGTTTTTAGAGGGTAGTTCATGCTCACTGTGGACATTCGTCTTTGTAACCAAACACAGAAATATCGGTCATTTTGAAAGATTTTCATAAGTAATTTTTTAATTTTTTATGACTCTTGAATTATTTATGATTTACGATATCCGTGCACCTCCATTTTTATACTACTTGAAAGACCTTTAGGTGTGGATATTAATAGACTTTCTTCTACATTTATGTTAAAACATAGTGGTAGGACTTGAAAGAATTTAATGCTTTTAATTAAAGTATTTGTATGCAGTTATATAATTGAATTTAAATGTGCCCAACGTTTGTCTTGCTTTTCGCTGCCAGCTAAATTGTTTTAGAATCAAAAGGGAAGTCCAACTATTGTCTACCAACATTCTGGAAAACCTGTTACTAAGGGAACATTTTATTTTTTAAAACTTTCCTTTGGAAAAGAAGAAGGTTTTTCTGATTCAAAAGCTGCTGGAAATGAGCCAAGACATGGAAATCAGCAGCCTTCTTGGGGGAGGTTAGGACTTCTCCAGGAAAACAGAATGTACTCGTCTGTGCTAGCGTAATTACAATTTAGAGTCTAAAATACAAGATAACAGTGAAAATTAAGTTCAACCAGTTTAAAATACACTGTTTATGTGAACTGAGTTATACAACTAACACAGTTTTGCCTGCACATGTTTCTAGGGCCAAAAATAATTATCTGTGTTGATTTCCTAGGTGTTTGTCATTTGAATGTTAAACTAATATTTGGAGTTTGTTTTCCTGCCCTCTGCTCTCTGGTTTCTGAAGTGAGGGGTTTTCAGAGGTGCTCTGAACAGTCCTAGATCTACACAGTATTAACCTCTCCCATTTATGCTATACGTGTCTGTTTGTTTGATAGAGATGTCGCTGCTTTGCAGCTCTCTAAGGAGCACCAGCTCTAAGACAGGAGAAAGATCTGAACCTGCTAAGCAGTCACTTAAGAAGCCGAAGTTACCAGTAGGTCGATTTGATGAACCAGAAGAGTCCAGTATAGAGGGGGAACCCCTGGAAAGTAAGTCATGTTTTACAGAATTGAAAGCCATGTTTTAAAGGCAAGATCCTGGGATGCTGTGCTTAAGTTTAAGAAGAGGGATAGGCATTCAGCACTCTTCAGAATCACTTTCTAACCTTAATTCTTCAGAAAAAAAACAGAGGCAGGGCAGTGGGCATAAGTTGCAGCAAATGATGTAGGAGGAGAAAAAAAATCTTCAAAGTGGTCAAACATTGTAAGAAGTCCCACAGAAAATGTATATCTCTCTTCTTGGAAGTACTTAAATTTGCCTGGATGTCCTGACTTAAATCAGCCTTGCTTTGAGCAGGATTGGGGCCAGATGTCTGTCAAAGGTGTCTCCCAGCATAAACCACTCCATGATTCTGAGAAACGTAGCTGGTATTGGTCTGTTATAGTACAGCTATAAATGGTGGTAGTAAACTCACAAGGGCGTCAGCTACTTTTTATTATTCAAACAGCCTGTTCTGTTTCATAGTCCATGAAAGACTTCTGGTTCATGCTGTATTTTGTGATGAGTCTTTCTCTTGGTCTTGTTGCTTTTCAAAACACCGCCTGCAACAGGTATGGAGTTTACTGAGCCTCTCAGTGGGGTCAGGAGAGACCTAATGAACTGGTATTGTTGTTGTGTTACAGTGACCGCAGTGGTGCCACATTTAGAGAACTTGGCAAGATTGAGGCAGCAGATACCCCACTGCTGTAGTCGCTGGAAACGTGTACTTTTTATCAGACAGGAGAAAGACAGAATCTCTTTTTCCTTCTATTTAAGTAGCCGTCTTTCCTTAATTAAAAGTGCTAGTCCTGCTTGATCTTACTCACTGTAGTGTGCTGCTCTGTTACTGTTTAGCAGTAGCGATAACCTGTGTTTCTCTATTTCGAGGTCTCTAGGACAAGCTTTTTTAATATACCAATAGATTACTGTGAATATCCAGATGACAAAATGACTGAAAAATTATAGTATCTCTGAAGTGGCTGCAAGCAGTTTCAGATTGTGACTCACTTGAGAACTGACTCAGAGTTGGAGTTACTGTGTAAGCAGCTAATTGTTGTCCTTTTATTCCCAAGAAAATAAACACCATCAATGCTTCATTTAAAACAAATGCATAATTATTATCTTTTTGCTTAGGTGTTCTAGGTTTAGACCAAGACTCAGGGTTTCTTTTGCCTTTAAATTTAGTCATACCTGTATATTTTTTACGTATAACACCAGCAACAGTTCGTTAGAATGCTGACTGTCCTGCACAGTTATTAGGAAAAAACCTAAGAGTTTAAGGTGGCTATTGGAATTCTCACTGCTGTGTACTTATCACGGAGAAATCTTTTGAGCTTCTGCATCCACTGTCAGCCCATCAGTAGTGCTTGGATATTGGGATGATGACATCTACAAAATAATATTAGATGCATTTGTACTCCTCGTACTACCAGAGGTGCTCACATACTGACATTTTCTATCCTGGTTGGCATGAATTTTTAAACAGGCATCCCAGTATGTCATTCTTTGTAGCCACATGAGTCTCCGTCCATTGCTGTCCTCCTTTTTCTCTGCTCTCCAGGGTTTCTGTTGTTGTCTTTTCTCATTTTTGACCTTGCCCCTCATTACTTGAGTTGCCCACCAGGGCTGAGTTAGGGATACAACTGAGGGAGCTCCACTTATGCGTCTAAACGGGAGGCTCTGGAGAATCAGCATGGCAAAGGGATGTGTGGGGTTCAGTGAGCTTCAAGGAGCCGTGCACTCTAGTGCAGGATGAGAAAACACTCAGCCTGGGATGGTACTGTGCTGAAAAGTACTTCATGGCTTGGTGATGCCTAGTGGGATGGCCATTGTGCAGCACGGGTGGCCCTGAGTAAGGATATTGACTGTGAAGTGCAGAAAGCTCTGTGGTGTGTTGAGTAGGTGGCATAAGCTAGTAGCGTGCTGGGGCTAGAAGCAGCACTGCTAATAGGTAAGCTTAGCAAGTTGCTTACTGGAGAGATCTTCAAGTCCCATTCATACCCCACTTACAAAGACTCTCCCTCTCCAAAAAGGGCATCACAGTGACTTAGTGAGCTTAGGTTAAGTTTTGGAAGGTAGGAAGTCTAAATTTAGTTATTTTATTTAGGATTTTATAGTACCTTCTGTGACTGTGGTATCTAGTCTGGTGTGGATGAATGGCAACATGCTATTTCTTGAAAAAAATACCAGCATCCATGAAAACATGGTGTTTTAAGTACATGAATAATAGAATCTAGAATAAAATTCAAGCTAAAATTAAAACCTGAGTGCTTAAAATTAGAGGCCTAAACAAACACAGAAAGTGAATGTATGTACACTTTGTTGTTTCAGATTAACATATATATAGCATACCTGAATTATGCGAGTTCTCGCTGTGAGCTCATGAGAAACTGTGGTGTTTTAGTGCCTTTGGACATTGAGTTGCCTTTTTATTTGCGTAACTGAATATGATCATATATATTGCTGACTGTAGTCATAAAGCTCCCTGAAATTACTTTTATATGACTCTGGGAAATGTTTAACTCAAGGTTGCCTTGAAAAACAGATTGATGTTGTGTTTGAAAATGAAACTAAGAGACAAACATTGTAGATGGTGACATCTTTACATTTGTCAATATTATAGGCATTTTAATGAACTTCCCTGTCATTTTAGAATTCCCTGATGGAATCAATCCCGCTACAAAAGAGAGGGGTGGACCTAGAGGCCCTGAACCTACGCGTTTCGGAGACTGGGAGAGAAAAGGACGTTGTATAGATTTTTAATGTGTAAATGTGTCTGTATTGCTAATAAAATTTCTAGTTATTGGAAAATACAATGTACAGAAAAATCTCACCTGGATTTGTTGTGAAGCTTCTTGTTTCTGTCATGCTTGTGATGAATTTTCTGAGAGATATTGTGTAAATAAACATAATGCTGCGACAGAAATTTTGGAGCTGCTACTTGCTGATCTTTAGTGCTGTTTACACTATGCAAGTATAAATGCAAGTATAGTGATATGATATACTGAGATGTATAAAGGCTTGTATTTCTTTATGTATTTAAATGTTTATGTAGTGTCTTAAAAGTGCTGAAAGAGCTTTGCAGTTCCTGAACCTTGATACCTAGATTCATTGAAAATACAGCCACCTCTGAGGAGATCAGCACTTAGCTGATCTTAGCACAGTGGTTAAAAGCCCCCTTCATCAAGAGCTGTCCCTTCTGTCAGCGTTGGAGTGGGCTGGCATTTCTTTCCTGCTTGTGGAGAGGGGACGGAAACTCCATTTCATCTCATCTCAGACTGAGGGCTGTAAAGGGCATGATGGAAACGGAGGCTTAGTTCCCAGAGGGTCAGCTCATGATTGCAGGTAGTGTAGGGGTGCTCTATATGCAGTTTTAGAACGCTGTTCTTTATAACCTAGCTTATTGCATGGTATTTGCATTATCTTTTCCTCAGTAAATGGAGATGGGTGTTTGAAAACTCGCTAAATGCTGCTAGGGGAAAAATAACATTGCTCTCTGATATCTTCTGGTCAAAGGGGACTAATTGCATTAAATGATCTAATACTGCAGTTCTTTAAGTTACCTGGCATTGAACTAAATATGTTTCAGTCAGATGGAGCCCAGTTCTTCATTCAGTAATTTGCCTAGCTGTAAATACTGTAGTACAAATCTACCACTAGTGTATTTATTAATAAGCTGTCATTATTAAAATGTGTGAACATATGCTCTGTTTCTTTCTGTGCAAGTTCTGATAGCCTAAATAAATGGGTCTTCTCTAGTCTTGAACTGTGAATGTTTTCTTCATCCCTTTGTATTTCCTTCCTGGTGTTTTGCTGAGTTTTCACCTCTTCTCCTTACTCTACACGCTCCAGCTTACATATTTACAATTCCTATTAGCTGCTTGTGCTCCAGCACCACAGTGGACATTAAGACTGAGTAAAAGCTCCTTGCAGAGCCCAGGAGAGTCCCTGGCCTACATTTATTTTTCCTGTATGGATATTTTTGCCTTTTGCTATGCCAAAGCAATTTGTACCTGAAGGAAAGTCAGCTGTACCTCCTGATGTCTGTTGTTCTGCATTACTCTGACTCTGGAAGGATGCATGGCTTTGCCCAGCTTTGCCTTTCGCATTATTTTTATTAAGAGCATCAAAGTGTTAGTCCTACCAGAAATCTGTACAACCTCCCTAAAACTCACCCAACTTGTAGCCAGTGGGGAAGCTCCGCTTTGAAACCTGCCGGTTGGTATACCCAGTGTGTATTTTGACGACATAGTATCATACTGGTTGTGAGTTCAGATGTTTGATTCACTGCCATGATGCCCTACGAAAGTATTACGTCTGTTCAGTTAGATTTATCAACTAAGTACCTCACTGAAGAGCAAAATGAGCCTTACTAAAGCCCGGTTTTCATAGAAGGTGTTAACTAGTGGTAATTATATTTTGAACCTTTCATCTTCTATAAATGTAAATTCCACAGCCTGGTTTGGATACTGGAAAATTGGTCTGTACTTAACCTGATTGATTCTAGTTGCCATTCTGTAGTGTGACAGTTACATTTCCCCAAAATGTATTGAAATTTTGAGTTACCTAAGATACGCTGGGTCAGCTATCTTTAATATATGCTGTTTATTAAAATAATAGTGATGTTTTGCCTCTTCAGTTGCTTGTGAGTTGGAAAATACTTCATCACACAATACACCTTTTCAAATAGAGAGCAGAAAATTTAATTGGAAACGTCTGCATTTTCTGCATCGTTCTTAATATGCTTAACATCTTAATTAGCAAAGAGGCAGTAACACAACCACAGTTATTTTATTTTAGAATTCTAAATCTTATTCTGTATCCATGGAGTTTTGCTGATTTCATTTTCTTCTCTTACCAGGTTTTACCCTTCCCAGCATATGCTCCATGAATGCTTACCTTAGTTCCACTCTTGGCATTCTTGATTTTCAATCCAAATTGCTATCTTCAGTGCAGACTGTAGCTGCAGTCCTCCATGGCTGCAGAATTCTGCCTTTTTGATTTAGGATATAAAGAACTGGTGTCACTTTTCTATGGGGTTTTTTTATGTTTCAGTTCGTTCTCTTCAACGTCCTCCCCTGTGCTGTGAAGAAGGGCTGACCCGCGTGCTGTTCAGGCCCCTGGGTGTCTGCTCTCGTGCAGGTGGTGCCTGCTGCTGTCGGAGCCATGGGCATCATTTTCGCAAGAAGGTCCTAGGCACTCCCTGCCCACACCCATGGAGGACCTGGATTTAGAAGCAGCTTCCAAGCACACTGTACCAACAAGACAGTGCCTCACACAGGCAGGGATTTTGCTTTCTTTCAAAAAATAAAAAGGCTCTTGCTAACTAGTGTTTTAAGTGGCTGTCAAGAAGTTGGAACTGGGGAAACAGAGGATACCGCTTGAGTCCTGAGGAGCTTCGGGCCCTTTACCACCTCCCAGGCCAGTGCCAGTAAGCACCAAGTATTTGCTTGATTTGGTTAGGAAATGTGTCAATAAGAGATAAGAAAGTGAACATTTGGGCAAAGAGTGAATGCCAGGGCAGCCTGTCTGTGTGGTCTGCCCATCTGGCATTCACCAGGAGTCATGGGCTCTGGTGCCACTAAGTCCAAAATAACGTCCTGTGGTGCTGCAGAGTCACTCGTGGTATCTGTCAAAACCAATCACGGTTGGAATGCAACAGCTGATACAATGGTGTAGGGCATAAACAATCATTGCTGTTCTGTTTTCTTGCAGTTTCTGCAGTTAAGAAAGAAGCACTTCAGCACTTTTTCAGTGCTGTCTTCCTGCTCTCCCCAGATGATTAATATCAGCGATTCACTTATGGCATGAGGGTAAAGTGATGACTTGTGGCATTAGCCATTACATTAGCCACAGGTATGTTTTTATCACAAATACTGATTGAATCTATTTTTGTAGCTCTTTTTGTTAGTATGTGATGTAAGGCAGCAGGGCTTGCTTCCGTTTTCTGTTAAATTTCTGGGGGACAGGAGAATTGTTCAGTGGTGTAAGCAGATTCTTGTAGTACTGGAGGATGCTTGCTGTTGGGTTTTGTTTTCTTTACTAAAAAGCTGTATGTTGTGTTTCTGCAGTAGGTTTTCCTTTTTAAACTTGTTTCTGCTAGTTTGCATAGACTATTTGGTACACTGTTAAAATTATGAAGCATTCATTGTTTGAAGGAATTGCTCTGTAATTATTACATATAAAGTTCTGCACTACAGCTTTAAAGAAAGTTAAAGAAAATGTTCGCTATATATTGTCTTGTTTGAAAAGGATGTATTTCAGTGCTAATTTTACTAAGTTCAGATGCAAAGTTTATTATATAGCTGAGTCAGAATACAATTACCAGATGATAGCAGATCTTTGTAAAGGACCGTAGAATGTTGTTATAAAGCTTTACTGCTTTTTCAGTTCACTGCGATAAATGATCACAAATCGCAGTGATCTGTAGTGACAGACGTGCTAAATAGAATCATAGAATCACAGAATGGTTTGGGTTGGAAAGGACCTTAAAGATCACTGAGTTCCAACCCCCCTGCCATGGGCAGGGACACCCTCCACTAGCCCAGGTTGCTCAAAGCCTCATCCAGCCTGGCCTTGAACCCCTCCAGGGATGGGGCATCCACAGCTTCTCTGGGCAACCTGGGCCACTGCCTCACCACCCGCACAGTGAAAAATTTCTTCCTAATGTCTAGTCTAAATCTGCCCTCTTTTAGCTTATACCCGTTACCCCTTGTCCTCTCACTACACCCCCTGATACAGAGTGCCTCCCCATCTCTCCTGTAGCCCCCTTGTCTGTTTATGACACTTATTTTGGTTTTGTTATTTAGAAAGCACCACAACACCTTGTTCTGAAGTGTCAGGAAAAGAGCAAAATCGTGTATTCATTTGTAAGAGAAGATTTATAAGTTCTGTGGGTTTTGTACTTATTCCTCAGTCACTAACATAGCATCATGCATTATCAAAACATAAGGAAGTCATTTGAGATGTATTTCTATGTGCTGATGGTCATCAAAAACCAAAAATTTGTGGATGCTTTCATGCTTTTATGACATGCAATATTAAAATCCCTTTGCTTAGTGGGTGGTTGGTGGTTCGTGTCAGAGCAGCTGAGGTGTGCAGTCTGCATTCTCATGTGGGTGTGCCCGTGCTCCCTCTTGCATCTCGGCAACTGGTGATGGGGGGGGTCACGTGTAATCTTCCCAGGGACTTTTCTTGCTGAAGGGGTGGCACAGTAGAAATTGAATCATAATTACAAAATTAGGTTTGGACAAATCCTGAAAACACCTCTATTTAAAACAAGTGCTGTGAAGAGTGGATCTAATGAAGTCGTGTTTCCTCTGAGTGTCTTACAGCTCCTATCAATCCGTTTCTTTCCCTCTTTTCCCTCGTTGATTGACATTATCTCCACCAGGCAAGAGACAGGACATCTTTCATGTTTTCCCCTTTGGGGGCATTATTTGCACCTCTTTCCTAGCCACGGATTTTCACAGAGCTTGCAAGAACTTAATTACGTTGGAAACTCTTCTCTCCTTGACAACTTTTCAGAATAGGTTGAAGTCAGTGATGGGCTTCTAAAGTCATGGAGCAGCACAGATATTGCCCCCCCATCCTTTGGAAACCAAGATGATGAATAACCTTGACCATATATATTTTCTTTGGAAGTATTCAGCATCTCTCTGCATTTTTCTTCTGTGCGAACAGATTTATTTTTTTCCCCTCAAAGAAAACCAGAAGTGCCAATTAAAGCTTACAGCAGTAAGACTTCGACATGCATTTTCCAGGCATTAAGTCTCCCAGTCAGCTATAGACCTGTGCCTGTTAAAAAAACACATTTTCATGTTGCCATTTTTAGGATGAGAGTCTTCAAAGAAGCTTTTCAAGGTCCTTGCTTAAGAAGTTAACGGATAATAAAGCTGACATCCTCAGCCATGAAAACACAGCTGTAATTTTCAAATGTTAGTCGGACACAATGAGGTGAGCTCTGAAGTGAACTGGTGGTCAGGTGAGTTCTAGAAGCCAGATACTGAACGGTTATGTACACTGGGACTCTCTCCTTAGTCTCCCTTAGTCTGGGTGACTTCCTCGTGAGAGGTTAAAGAATAAAGGATGGTGTGTTCCCAGTTGCCATTTGAAAGCTGGGGGAAATGTCATCGTCTCCTAGAAGATACGTGAGAAAATGTTGCTTAGCTCAGGGAACATCCTGCTTTTAGCCCGTTTTTCCCCCCAGGGCTTTCACTTGCAAGTTCTGCAGTATGTATGTGTGATCTTTAGACAGATTTTTTTCTCCAGTTTTTTTTCTTGAGATAGGACTACAGTGTAATGACAGGTAACTCTTTGGTCTGGCAAGTGTATTGCTTCATCCTCCCTGTATACAGTGATGTCATTTTTTTCTGCCTGGTAATGACAGCTATAGCTCTTTTATTATTAAATTGCATGTTATTTAATCCTGCTTCTAATATTTACCGTCCTTGAAGCCATTTTTTGATACCTACCCTTAGTTCTTTTAGAGTTGTAAGAGGATACTTCACAAAATTAATTCCAAATTGCAGATGTTTCTCACTTGCCCTCGTTTCTCTGAAGGAAATGTTTTGATAATTTTTAATTTGTATGTAATGATCTTGTTGACAGTTAAATAAGAAAGATAAGCCCTATGACCAGAACTCCTCCATCCTAGGGAGTCTCACATTCAGGTTCATTATTCTAGTCAAGTGTAGCTCTTGTGGGAAGTCAAGGATGCAAAGAGGGCTAAAGAGATGCGTCTAACAAGTAGCAGCAGTCTCCCAAAAGTTTTCAACGTAAACCCAAACTCATTTTAAAGCCTCCTTTCATGGGGCATCAGTAATGGGGGCTTAGCTGTTACGGTTCCATTACTGAACATCTTTTGGAGCACATGGCCATGGTCCAGTCTGTCCAGTACTGACACTGGGGTATGTCGGGGCGATCCTGAAACAAGTCACTCGGGTGATACTGACGGGTCGATGGCTTAGTTTGCAGAGGAACCCTGTGCTAAGGTAGTACAGATCTGCCTGGCAGGTACAGTGTTGGCTCACCTGTGAACACCTGGGTAGGAACATCTCTGAAATGGCACAGAGCTTTGGGTAAAGGAGCTGCTCAGAACACAGTGACATCATCACTGCTGTGCGTGATGTCAGGTCAGACGCTGGACCTGACCTTTCTATGTGAGCTCTGATGCAGTTGCTTGGAAGAGCGCAAGGCTGATCCCTGAGCCAGGCAGTTCCTTCTGGTCCTGCACATCACCTCCATCCTGAAGATAAGCTGGGATTTGTTCTTCCTTAAGATCAGAGATCTCAAAGAGGTGTCTGTACCCACTGCCGTACATTCTTGGAGATGTGCTGTGTCCTCTCATCCCCTCGCTCTGGAAGACCTCTGATGGGAGAGCACCTGGCAGGGGGAGGCTGAATTACACACTGAACAGGGGCAGGGGGGCAGGCAAATGCGCATTTGGGCAGCTGACGGCCAGATGGTCCTTCCTGTGAAACCACTTATACTAGAGTGTGGATAATGCTGGCGGTGTCGCTGAGGCCTGCTGTGCTCTGCAAACCCTGTACAAAGAGAAAAAGTGAAGTACACTGTGTGCAGCGATTGCGGTGCTTTGCAGGAAGCCGGAAAGCACAACAGTACAGGTACGCAAGGGAAGAAAAAGTATTTTGTTTCCCCGTATTACTGGAAATGAGAGGGGATAATGAGATGATGGGAGAGTTACGGTAGCATGCTGTGCCTCTATACCAATCTAAAATACCCCTCTGTGTGTCTGTTACTAACCACTTGTTCTATACTGCAATATTTGTGTCTTTAAATGCTTCATTTTGTCTGTTTTCTGGCCCACAGCCTCAGATACTTTGGGCAGTGCAGAGGTCCATGTGCACTTCCAGCAGCAAATAGGCTAACCTTGGCCAGCCGAGGCCGGCTGCAGGCTTGGAGAGGAGGGGAGGCAGGAGCAGGCTTCCGCACCTGAACTGGCATCAGGCCTGGGTTGTGCTGCAGAGGCTGGACCCTGAATCCCAGCAAACAGCTTTGTTTCTGAGTCCTTCCTTCCTTCCCTCCCTCAATGGTGAGGTCAGGAACATCTAACTGACCTTTTCTCCTAGCCTGTTCCTTGTTGCAGCAAGTCCTGCAGTCCTGTTCTGGATTTAAACAAAAGTTTAAATTCTTATAATTTTTTTGTGCTCTTCCATCTCTGCTTTGACATGATCCCAGGATTTTCCCTGTGACAGCAGTGCATGTGTTTTTTCTTTCCGTTTATGGGAACAAAAAGGGGTTATATCCTTTCAGATTGTGTTGAAACAGGGTCCTGATGGCACAACAGCATTAACGATGGTGCTGGCATTATTTTAGACCACAGTGGCACTGGAAAACATCACACTGGTTTGTTATCCCTGAGCAGAGGAAGGAAAATTTGCTCCTGCTCTTTGCGAGAAAATGAATGCATGGATCTTGCTTCATTGTCTGCTGATTGCTGGGAGAAACATGGTAACGGGGAATGGGGAAATTTGGCAAGAAAACCCTCTAACATTTTGGGCTGCCTGGTCTGTAGGAAATTCTTATACAACCTGATTTGGGAATAACAGCCCCAGTTTGACCTTGTAGTCCACAGAACCTTTTTCCAACTGCTGTATTTCAACAGCCAGACGCATATTCCTAAAACTTCAGAAGTGCTCTGGACTTCATACTGTTCCTGGACACTGTTTGCCCAAGCCTGGGTTGTTGGCTGTTTTTTTGTTTGGGATTTTTTTTTAATTTAGCCTGTCTCCAAGGAAGTTGCCTTATTAGAGCCAGTTTTAGCATGAATCCACTGTTTGCCAGACGCAAGGACAAAAGGCCTGGATTTGCTGGGAATTTTGGGAAGGGCTGGTGTACAGGAGACTGGAAACTGATGTCTTGGTAATTTGTTGACATTTATTGGCACGCAGTGTTTATTTTTACTTAGTACACCAGCAGGGGAATGCACTACAGTGAATAGCTGATGGCTCACATAAAAAAAAAGGTGTGGGAAGCCAGTCTTAATGCAGCTTAGTTTCCCGTGAACAGTAAGAAATGTACAGTGCGACTTAGCGGGTCACTAAATGTCACAGCCCCTTCTCGTGCATCCTCGATGCTGCATCCAATCCCAAAGTCATCATCCTTTCCTGTCGCCTCACTCCCAGTTCTTTCAGCTCTCATCCCTCATTCCTTGGCTATGGGCTGGGCAAACCCAAGCAGCTGCAGAATGTCTGAGTCACTGTGCTTTCCCGCTGTCCCACGCAGATGCAGGATAACGCACAGTCTTGCTTAGCAGCATCCCAACACCATCCTCTCCGGGGGAAGCTGGGCTCTGTCCGCTGCTGAGCCCAGGCTGTCCTCTGAACTACCCAAATGCTCCCGGCCACCATGCAGGTCGCAGTCTGGACTCCTGGCTCTTCCTGCCGAGTACTAGGCATGTGGTTCTCCTCTCTGGTCTTTGGCAAGACAACATATGTATGTTGTTCCTCTCCATGGAAGGAAATTATTTCAATAACAGCCTCCCACGCAGAGCTGAAACTGAAAATTGTGTTTCTGGACCACAAATATCTACATCCATTTGCACGTCCTTAGTCACATCTATACCCCTAATACAGAAATGTTTGCAGGTTTCATCCTGTGGGGTAGGCTGGCACTTCATGAAACCATTTCACAATGCATCAAAACTTGATAGATAAAAATCGTAAGAAAATATTTTATGTAGTAAAACTACAGCTAATTGTTTCTTCTGGCATTAGGTTAGTTTGTGAATATTTTATATCATTTTGAAGACTGAACATGTTACAGGCAGATCAAGACTGGGGTAAAAAAGCAAATGGTAATGTCTCACCTCTGCTACCAAGAAGCTGTTTAGCAAATGCACATTTTTTGCATTCATGAAAAAGGAATCCTGATGGGACACACCAAGCTGTAACAGACCCATATCCAAAATCCAGCTAGGCCAGTATCCTTCATCTGACAGACATAAGAGCAAGTGCTTTGGTAGAAGTCCCTTCGTAACCGGCACTGGGACAACAGTGGGCTCATTTTCTGTTTTCCATCATTCTTACTGTGGTCTTACAGTTTGACTTTTAATTTCTGTTTTTCAGTACAGTTCTCGTCCATGCCCTGTGTTTCTCAAGCAGGCCTGTGTCTTGTACACAAAATAAACTGGCAAGAGACAGAACTAATCTATACATGTATAAATTAGCTTTGGAAGTAATTGAAGGAGCATTTGATCAGCTTCTCCTTTGGAATTGTTTCTTACAGTTGATTTTTTAATGCTCTAATTAGTCAAGAGGACTTGGAGTGTTCCAAGTGTTCCACTTGAGTGGAAAAAGATAGTCAATAAAAACATAACCATCATTAAAGAAAGTAATACAGAGAAGTTTGAGATACTAGAGACTTGATCAACTGTCACAGTTCTGCTGATTTTAATGTATGTGAGACTGAATCTAATGCGGATAAAGATTTTTTTCCCCATTGCAAATATTCAGCTGAAGCCCCAAGAAGGCATCCTGCATACTTCTCACTTGTAATAACAATGTCATTACGCTTTTAGAGTAATGGGAGAACAAAATTTGAAATGCTGTCAGGTGCAGTTATATTTCTCAGTGGAGAAATCTCTCTATCAATCTTTTGCTTAGTTCTGTTTTCAAAATTTGCACTCAAAGGTGAATCCTTGCTTTTGCCTGTTCACATATGATTTTTATTTTCTTTCCACCTGAAATTCTAATATGAACAGCATGTAATTTCCATGATCTGTATCATGCCCTCTAATTGCATGTGCTAAAATCAGAAATTGGAGGACTAGATCATTCTGGCTTTCTCCCCAGGTATGCACAGTTTGCTGTATCCCTGACAATAAAAACAATTCCTGGCCAATTACACTCCATAGTTCTTATTCTTCTTATCCAGCCGAGGCTTGTGCAGCTTCTCTGCCTCGTGGTGTTTGCTCTTGTGGGCTGTATTGCTGTTCTGCAGGGCTCACAGAACTGGCACAAAGTGCTTCCTTTGCATCGTCAGTAAACCATGGGAGGAGTTTGGAAAATACACAGAGCCTAATACTCGGTAATCAATGTTCTCTCAGTTTCTGGTCAGCACTGCTTACAGGACTGGGTCATGTGAACTAAACCACGTCAGTTGTGGGTGAAGTTTAAGAACAAGAAAAACAAAGGAGAGTGCAAAAGCAATGAAGACTGTGTGTATGAATGAATTTATTATAGTTGGCTGAGGGTGGGGAGTGCCAGTTACTGCCTGCAGTAAGGATTTGGGTTCTGAAGAGGACAATGGTAATTAAAGGTTTATTTGGAAATATACACATACCCCTTCATCACAGAATCATTAAGGTTGGAAAGGACCTCAAGGATCATCAAGTCCAACTGTCAACCCAACACCACCCAACTCACTAACCCATGTCCCCAAGCACCACATCTACAAGTTTGTTGACCCCCTCCAGGGATGGTGACTCCACCACTGCCCTGGGCAGCCTGTTCCAACGCCTGAGCACCCTTTCCGTGAAGAAATTTGTTCTAATATCCAGCCTAAACCTCCCCTGGTGCAACTTGAGGCCATTTCCTCTTGTCCCATCACTTGTTACTTTAGAGCAGAGCCCAGCACCCCCCTCACTGCACCCTCCTTTCAGGCAGTTGTAGAGAGTGATGAGGTCTCCTCTCAGCCTCCTCTTCTCCAGACTAAACACCCCCAGCTCCCTCAGCCGCTCCTCGTCAGCCCTGTGCTCCAGATCCTTCCCCAGCTCCGTTGCCCTTCTCTGGACCTGCTCCAGCCCCTCAATGTCCTTCTTGTGGTGAGGGGCCCAAAACTGACCCCAGGATTCAAGGTGCGGCCTCACCAGTGCCGAGTCCAGGGGCACAATCCCTGCCCTAGTCCTGCTGGCCACACTATTGCTGATGCAGGCCAGGATGCCGTTGGCCTTCTTGGCCACCTGGGCACACTGCTGGCTCATGTTCAGCCGGCTGTCGCCCAGCACCCCCAGGTCCCTCTCTGCTGGGCAGCTTTCCAGCCACTCTCCCCCGAGCCTGTAGCATTGCAGGGGGTTGTTGTGACCAAAGTGCAGGACCCGGCACTTGGCTTTATTGAACCTCAGACAATGGCCTCAGCCCATCGGTCCAGCCTGTCCAGATCCCTCTGCAAAGCCTCCCTACCCTCAAGGAGGTCAACACACCCGCTCAGTTTGGTGTCTTCAGCAAACTGACTGAGGGAGCACTCCATCCCCTCATCCAACCCCGTTGGGTTGGACTTGATGATCCTTGAGGTCTTTTCCAACCTTAATGATTCTATGATTCTATGATTAACATTAAAATCAGGTTAGGTGAAGGAGGAGAAAACCCATTTTTTCTTGATTTCGATTTACTATCAAGTTCTTTGCTTTTCTAATAACAGATAATATTTTTTTCATAGTGTTCTGGGTTAAGCAGAGACAGAGTTAACTTTCTAGCTAGCAAGAGGCTGTGTTTTGGATTTATGCTCAGCAGAAGCTGATAAGAACCGATGTGTTGTGCTGCTGCCAAGGTCGGCAGACGAGCGAAGAGGCACAGCCAGTTGCTAGCCTAGGATTTGTTCTTCAGTTACTAGATTGAGAACCAGAGTGACCAATAATCTACTCCATAACATACACGTCATGCCTAGTGTATAGGTGAGGACCCTTCCAAAGGATTGGCCCTTCACCTTTCGGTTCCGAGGCCTTTCAATTTCAGTTCTCTTCTGGCTCTGGATCACTCTCTCAAGGCCTTGCCTTCCCCCCTCCCATCTCGGTCTGGGATGCTCAGACTGTTATCTCCGTTCCGTGAGTGCCTCTGGGAGCGGTGCACCCCCCGTCTGGGGGAATCGTGAGTGTAGTTCTGGGATCATTAGCCGGCAACAGGCTGAGCCTTTGGTCATCGGGGGGGGGTGGGGCAGTATCATTGTGTATCACTCATTTCCTCCCTTCTCCGGGATCGTTGGCAGGGAGTGAGCTGGGCCTTTGGTCATCGGGTGGGGGGGCAGTATCACTGTGTATCACTCATTTGTATATTTGTTTTCAATATTATTGTAGTTTAGTTATTAAATTGTCCTTATCTCAACCCATGAGTCCTTTTTTCCCTTTACCCCAAAAACTGGGATAAACATTTAGCAAAAGCCACTTGACTAGTCAACACTAGAGGGTCTGCCAATAGGGCTGGTCCTGCCCAGTCAGAACTCTTTAACTCTCTCTTTAACTCTCTCCCCTGTCCTGAGATGGGGGCGGGAACTGTATGTGTGGTTTGGCCCCCAGCCAAGGGCTAACCCATCACATTATGCTAAAAGTATGATTGAAACAAATTGCATATATGGAAGTTGTTTATCTTCATAAATTTAAGGGAAAAGAGTAGGACTACTCACAGGAATCATTCACTAACAACAAAGCTTGAAATTCTACCAACCATGTAGATTTCATCTGATATATTTTTAAATGTTTTCCTTCATCCACATTTGTATTAATAAAAGTAAAAATACTTTTTTAGAAAAAAAGCAAGGTACGCAGAACAGTGCATGCATTTTCAAGCCCAGCTGGTACCCAGCTGGGCACCTCTTAGCTGCAGACCAGCTCTGCAGGCTCTGCAGTCTTCTCCCTGCTTTTCTGAGGGGCAAGAACTTCTAAAAATTCATGAAATATTGCTGGCTACAAACTGGCTCTAGCTGTAGCTCCGGGTCCTGCAGCCTCCTCCCAGATATTTCCCTTGGAGGACTGGGGACTCACAAAGCCTCTTGCCATAGATCCCCTGCCTAAGCTGGCCAAACTCCACACATCGTCAGGCAGTAGGAGCATTTTTCTATCATTTGCTGTTTCTCGTGTACCCAGACTGGTTTGTGAATTAGGTACATTAAGAGTACTAGTCTTCAGCTTAAAAGACACGGAATCCAAGACACACAGGATATTTTAGTCTCAGCCAGAAATGAGATCAGAAATGGGAAAAGCTGCTTACCTTCCAATTCAGCTCCCTTGATGCATATTGGGAGCTGCGATTCCAGGATGAGTCATGCCAGAAACTGTCCTGTGTTTGAGACAGCTTGATGCTATAAAGGGTCAACAAAGTGAGATTGCTTCTCTCAAGTGCAGGAAGCAAGTGCTTCCTTGAACCTCAAAATCCATGCCATCTTCTAAAAATAAATACAAAGCAGATATTTATTTCAGGAAGAACAAAGGAGGCACAAGGTAAGTGCCTTCACCTTAATCCAAGCTCCAGGGATACAGAACTTAATCCTAAAATGTTCTTTAGTAGCATTTCACTTCTGTAAATCTGATATCACTTTAAAAAGAGGCCAGTACATTATCGTCATCTCATAGATGGAGAAAGTAAGCCCTTGGAGGTGGAATGACTTGGCCAAAACCAGACCTGGGTATGTCTGTGTTGGATTAGACCCGTTTCATCCAGTCAAGAATACTATCTCCAACAATAACCACCAGACATGTCACAGGAAAGAACAAGAAAACCCACAGTGTTGTGTGGTGCCGAAGTAAGGTTCAGGCAACTGCTACGACAAACCTTTTTCGGTCCAAAAAAAAAGCCATAGGAAATTATTTTTTCTTTCCTTTTATATGGTACAAGTAGGTTATGGAAATGCGTGCTACAAAAAAGATGAAAAGGCTCAGCACTGTATTTTTAAATTATACCACCAAAGTCATGGAATCCACCCTGAAATTAAGAAAGCCACTTAGAAGACCTTAGCTAATGTGTCATGTCTCTGAAAGCTGCAACTTGAAGGATATGACACCTCGTCTTTACTGTTGAAATGCAAAGTCACAGAGAATATAAGGAACTTGTACGACACTGACATGGATACATTTCCATACCGGTGGGACATACAGGGAAATCTGCTCCTTGGTTCTCGGAGGCACAGCCCGTGAGATCCAGCTGAAACTAGAGGAAGCTGTAAATTGCTTGCAGTGTTTTGACTTACAGGGGAGTTCAGAATCATCAGGGAGACAGAAAAACCCACTCCTGATCTTGAGAGATTTCATGGAAAACAGTCCCAAACTAGAAATGAAACTAAATATTTATTAGCATCCAAGTCTAATCAAACTAAAATTAAACAAACATCCTCTCCCATGGAAATAACAGAGGACATAAATAACATGTCCAGCAACACATTTCCATCAAATGCAATTTTAATCCATTTTTATTTTGCGTTTTTCCATTGGTTAAAAGTCCTTCTCTCACCATAAGCTTCATGAGTGAGCTGAACAGCTCAGAAGCACATCTCAGCACTCTGATTATGATTTCTACTGAAGAGTGTCGAAAGGATGACATTCTACATATGTATTGGGTTTGTGTGGCAAGGTTTTGGTAGGGGGAGGGCTATAGGGGTGGCTGCTGTGAGAAGCTGGTAGAAGCTCCTCCTGTGTCCAACAGAGCCAACGTCAGATGGCTCCAAGACAGGCCTGCCACTGGCCAAGGCCGAGCCCCCCATCAGAGAGAGTGGTAGTGCCTCTGGCATAGCATACTTAAGAAGGTGTGTTGGAGGGAAACCTGCTGTGCAAGAACAGCAGCAGAGAGAGGAGTGAGAACATGTGAAACAACCCTGCAGACACCAAGGTCAGTGCAGAAGGAGGGGAGGAGGTGCTCCAGGAGCCAGAGCAGAGGCTCCCCTGCAGCCCCTGGTGCAGCCCATGGTGAGGCAGCTGTGCCCCTGCAGCCACACAGGGAGACACACCTGCAGCTTGGGGAGGACCCCACGCCAGAGCAGATGGATGCCCAAAGGATGCTGTGACCCCATAGGAAACCCCCCCTGGAGCAGGCTCCTGGCAGGACCTGTGGCCCTGTGGAGAGAGGAGCCCAGGCTGGAGCAGGTTTGCTGGCAGGACTTGAGACCCCGTGGGGGACCCACGCTGGAGCAGTTTGTGCCTGAGGGACTGCAGCCTGTGGAAGGGACCCACGCTGGAGCAGTTTGTGAAGAACTGCAGCCCGTGGGAAGGACGTTGGACAAGTTTGTAGAGAACTGTCTCCCATAGAAGAGACCCCACGCTGGAGCAGTGGAGGAGTGTGAGGAGCCCTTCCCCTGAGGAGGAAGGAGAGGCAGAGACAACGTGTGATGAACTGACCACAACCCCCATTTCCCATCCCACTGTGTCACTAAGAGGGGAGGAGGCAGAGAATTTGGGAGTAAAGTTAAGCTTTTGAAGAAGGGAGGGGTGGGGAGAAGGTGGGTTTTTAAGATTTGGTGTTCATTTATCATTATCTTACTCTGATTTGATTGTCAAGAAATTAAATTAATGTTTAGCCACGTCAAGTCTGTTTTGCCCATGATGGTAATTGGTGAGTGATCTCTCCCTGCCCTTATCTCAACCCACGAGCCTTTTGTTATGTTTTCTCTTCCCTGTCCAGCTGAGGAGGGGAGTGACAGAGTGGCTTTGATGGGTACCTGGCATCCAGCCAGGGTCAGCTCACCACAACATAGCTGCATGATTACCAGAATCTAAGAACGGTTGTAGTTAGGTAAGAACTAAGATGTGTTACAAACTATAAATTTAAATTAATTGACATCACTTAAACTACATTAGTATTTTATTTTAATCGTAACTATAGTTAATTCAGTTATTAAGACACTTCTGCAAATGCTGACCACTTGTACTTCATAATAAAAAGAATACTGAAAGTCTTTTCTGGCATTAAAGAGCTGTCATGGACACGAATGTTCTACATGTGGATATTAAAGACAATTCCTATCAGATACCGTATGACACTAAGAACATGTAGAGATAATGGCTGACCTTGGGTGTGTCATTTAAACTGAAGATTCAGAGATGATCTCACATCATCAGAGTTGTAAGGACAACATTGCTCATTACAAATTACCCTTTGGAGAGCAGGTAATGATGTCCTCCTAGCACTACGCTATTATTAAATGTGCTGTATTAACACAACAACATTTAAATAGAGCTCCGAGTCTAACTTATCCTGACACATGAAGTATTCATACATATTCATACGTGACACCTTATGTCAATAATCTGCATGTCCTAGGTCATTCCTGCAACTGGTCCAGTTAAGAATGGTCCCTTCTACACAGCATCCAAGAACACGAGCAGGGTCTGGCAATGTAGTAAGGCTATCAACATGAACCAGCAGTTGTTACAGCATCACTTAAAGTTTTTCTTGCCTTGCCTGCAATAGGAAAGGTACATACCACTCCTGACGAAAGGCTCTGACCTGCACTTTCTGAGGAACAGAAAGGGTCAGTTCTACTGCTCCATACACTTACTCCTGTCTCCACAGTAACAGGTACTGAAATTTAAAAAACTGCTTGTTAAATAATGATCCTCCTTAGTAGACTCAACCTCACATATAAGATATACTTACATCTACTTTTTTTTTTAGCCTCTCTCTGATTCTGTTTTTATTCACTCATTATATACTGTATATTCTGAGCATTTTATAGCACTCAGTAACATACTTTGTATTTTTCGGGAGACAAATCCCTCCCCCAGAGACTTGCAGTGCATACTGGAACTCTGCATGGGAGTAAAGCCCGAAAATAGCCCACCCTTCTGCACTTCAAAGGCCCTAGAATGATCTGCCAGGAAAGTGACATAAAAGAACACCAAATGAAGGTTCAGAAGCAAGAAATTAGTTATGGAAAGTAGATCTTGATCTTGCAGTCAAACAAATGGCCATTGTATAGATAATTTTTAGAAATGAGACGTAGAACTTGTCTTGGAGTCTCTAACAGTCTTTTTTTATTACTACAAACTGTCTTTAAATCTGTCCTGTCAGTTTTACATGATCAGCATTTTCCTCCATGTAACTTCTGCCCCCATTAATTAGCCGGACTTTTTGTTCTATAACTTTTTCCTTTCACTTCCTAGGTAAAAAGATAATTTCATATTCAGTAAATTAAACATATGACTTTCAATGTACGTCTCAAAACAGTACACTTTTCTTCAAGAAAAAGATACACAGTTTCCAGATAAAGCATGAGAATGAAATAAACACAGGAACAATGTGCCTTTGGGGAGTAAGGAAACACTCCAGGGCTGATTGTATTTGCCTGAAGATTGAACATGGACTCATCAGATTCATAAAGTCTGTCATAGCAGCAAATCCTTCAGCCATAAAAGAGAAAATTCAATAGACTTCCTAGAGATAGAAGGCTATTTTTAAACAATCAAAATAATATTGCTTTTAGAAAATCCATGTTGCTTCCCTGTACTAACATTTTGAGCAGGACTTAGATGTCAAAGATGCTGTAGTAATAAAAGCACAGACATTGCAAGGTTAATTTTTCCTTTTTATTATATGATGTATCTATCTGGGCCCATGGCGGTAAGACAAACATGCCAGGGAAGGAGTAACCACTGCCATACAGCACAACAGGGAACGGAAACAGCTGAGGGGCAAAGGACCAACAGACCGGACCGACTAACCTCTTATTTACCCAGTCAACAAAATGTTTTCAAGCTTCAAAGACGACCTTCTGCACAGTAGCACACGAAACAGTAATAACAACGGAGCTCAGCTGTCCCTCTTCGTATTTTCTTTTCTCTGTATGGAGAGCAAAACTCTTGTTGAAAAGCAATGCAGTTACAAAGGGGTTTCCACAAAAACTTCCCTATTCCTGATCTGATCTGGAGGGAATTCCAGAGTCAGCCTAAAGTGAGGCAATAAAAAGGTGAAGCAGGCTAGCCAGCTGGAGGGCATCCCAGCCAGCCAGATGCCTGTCCAGAGAGATCCTGGTCTTTTGTACACACTGTGTAGGGGCCATGCAGCTCTTGAAGAGCTGCCAGTTCTTGGAATCTGAGCTCATATGCTCCTGACAGCACACATCCTGCACAGTGTAACTCCAGGTTTCAAGGAAAACATCACAGCAACCACCACTGACCTCAAGCTTCAAGAGGCAGCCACCCAGAAAATATCTTTAGCTGCCAGATGTAGCCACTGCCCTGCGAA
>WKFP01015197.1:1480718-1538455 GCA_011057875.1 Pterocles orientalis | reverse complement strand
AAACTTCCCTATTCCTGATCTGATCTGGAGGGAATTCCAGAGTCAGCCTAAAGTGAGGCAATAAAAAGGTGAAGCAGGCTAGCCAGCTGGAGGGCATCCCAGCCAGCCAGATGCCTGTCCAGAGAGATCCTGGTCTTTTGTACACACTGTGTAGGGGCCATGCAGCTCTTGAAGAGCTGCCAGTTCTTGGAATCTGAGCTCATATGCTCCTGACAGCACACATCCTGCACAGTGTAACTCCAGGTTTCAAGGAAAACATCACAGCAACCACCACTGACCTCAAGCTTCAAGAGGCAGCCACCCAGAAAATATCTTTAGCTGCCAGATGTAGCCACTGCCCTGCGAACACATCTGAGTGTGTTTCTCCTCAAGTGATCAATCACAGAAGGGTTGAAGGAAGAGAGTTGTTTTTTTTTCTGTTTTACAGCAAATCAAATCACTTTTCTTATTTCTTGAGTATCCACTGGCTGAGGAGAAACATGTTTTCCTGCAGATATGAGCTCAGCCGTGAGTGCTATGGACATTCTTTTATTGATAGAAGACTCACTGCTCACTAAAAATATCCATCTTTTGAAGTAGAAATGATCCCTCTTCAACATCTCTGTACTTCAGAGAAACTCAGAAGCCAGTATGATTTGCTATAACCCCACCCCCTCAATCTCCCCCAGTATGAAATTGTCTTGAAGGAGAAAAAGTAAAATAAAAATATTTAAAATGTTTCTTCTCAACATTTCCATTTCTCTGAGGAAGATTCTACTAAGACAAAAATATGTAGCATTGGCAGCACCACTTAAGGCTTTCAAACAGGTAAGATCTAAGGTGAAATTATTAATTGCTCCTCATCATAAGTGGCATTGAAAAGATACACACTGATTTATTTACACTAGTATTTAAACTACTACAGAAAAGAGAAGGAAAAACATACTGTCACAGAGGAAAAACCATCTCAAAAGCTATATATATATATAGATTCTTTTGTCTGCGACAGTCTGAACCTTGCAATTCATCAGCTAGGCTTTAACCTGCAAGTTCATGATTTCACTAGGGTGAAAAATCGGGCTACCTGAATCACAGTTCCTATTGTTGAAGAGCTAAAATTAAGATTTGTTCCATGTGAAGCCACGATAAAAACCGTCCTAGCTTTAGTGTCCACCCTGTCGTTTACCCAGTCAACAAAATGTCTGTAAGCTTCAAAGAGCACCTTTTGCACAGCAGCACATGAAACAGTAAGAACAATGGAGCTCAGCTGTCCCTCTTTGTATTTTCTTTTCATATTTCTCCCTTCTCTTTCAAATTTATGATATTGCAACTGATTATTGCCAAATGCATGACTCACCAAGTTCCATCTAGCAGTCACTCTGTTCAAAAAGCCCAATCTTAGAATGAGATCAATTAAATGAAAAGACTCAGGCTGAAACATACACACAGCCTTAAATAGGTGAAAATACACCATGAGCTTGGAAAGTGCAAAGCATTTGATTTTTAAGATCTCTTCCATCCTTCCACTGGAAACAGATGGGACTTCCATTTCCTTACATTCTACACGTACACTATCCTACACTACAATCCACATTAGAATATAGCGGCCAAATACACGCAGTAGTTTAAAACGTAACTGGATATATGCACATTAGCTCTACAGTATGGCAATATTTTTCTGAGCTTACTCAACAATGACTGACAGCAAAGCTCACTGGAATGTATTGAGTCATTTGCATCCATCTATTTAATGCATAGTTACCTCCCAGGTACTTATTTGTATTTACAAATGCAGATTTATTAATAACTCTCAAGAAAACAAGATTGTTGGTGAAGCGTCGTGATGTGCTGGGATGTCACTAGATGATGCCACTTCATAAAAGATGGAGATCCCTTTCTAGTTTTAAGAATTTCTGTCTTAATTTTCAAAAGTGTGAACACACCACAATCTTTCAATGTCAGTGTATTTGAAATGCTCAACACCTACACAAACTAAACTGCGTTATCCGGGATGTCATAATGTCGGTAATTCAGCTAATACCAGGTCTCTGCGTAGAAGTAAAGGAAGGACCAAGAAACTCTAAGAAATATTTACTACCTCTAACATCTCATCTCTCCAGTCAAGTTGCTGTACAGAAACTAGAAGACATTGAAAATGCAGCCTCACGTATAGATCTTGCTCCTTTTATACCTTTTAACCATCTTGGGAATGACACTATAACTGTTTGCTTCACAGGCCAGACAGTAAGTGCTCAAACTGTAAGAACACGTCTCACGCCGCTCCTGGGGCAAGCCCACAACGGTTATCCATCAGACTTCCAACTGCAGTGACCCCACAAGGCTGTCAAACATTTCATACCCGTTTTGGGGATGATGAGATACAAGCTTGTTACTCCTACTTACATAGTTATTTCCAACCACGGTTTAGACAGTCTTGTCCCTAACAACTTTTGCATTGCATAAGGATTCTTTTTATAGTATCAATACATTCAGTCCTGTATAGTTTAAGTTTTGTAAAGCATAAATTAATATAAGTATTATGTTCAAATATACATATAGTTCGTATATTAACATTTAAAAGGTTTATCAAAGCAGAATTAAAACTGAGCTCTGAAAACTAACTCTAAGCTTTCTGATTTTCAAAGGCTGCGGCTTGTTTTTTTAAAAAAAATGCTTCATTTTTAACACTTTGTTGAATTTATTTGTGGGGCTATATTTTTCTTCTTAAGCAAATACAAAAAACATGAGGAAACCCTGGGCATAGTTGTAGATTCCCTGGTGCAGATGTTATTTCATGTAACCTGAAGTTACTATGGCTTCCTGTCTTTTTTTTTTTTTTTTTTGATTGAAGATACCAGAACTAGAGCTGGGCAGGAATTTTTCTACACAAAGTACATTGCTGAAAAATTCTCATTAATTAAAAACAACACTGAGAATTCATTTCTTAAATGGCTAACTTTTGTACACTCAGGTACGAGATGATCACCCTCTCTACCCTTTAGTCAATGAGGCATTAGAAAAAACCACAGCTATTTTAGTACCTGATTTCAATCCAGTTTATAACTTTGCACCTGATACATTCTCCCCTATTAAGTCAAATTTATGCTAATACTGTCCTGATTAGCAAATACTATTTAAAGCTGATTTATGGGAAGATTTCTGAATAAGGCAGGTAGCTTCAGAGAATTTCAGCCAGGAAGATTATATTCAGTGGATTTCAGCTATCAGATTGTAAAACAATATGAACTTCACAAGTTATCTGTAGGTACCCCTGCAAAGCAGTGGAAGAGCCTACAGGATGGCAAGCAGCGACAGCTAGGGAAAGGTTTTCACGCTGGGTCAATCTGTGCTTTTACAGACACAACACAGCCTCTGGTATCGGAAACCGTAGAACTCCAGTAGGTAAGTTACTTCACAGAAAATTCAGTTAGCCACATGAAACTCACTGAATTCTGAAGATACAGGTCTTGAAACACGTATGTACTTCAACAATTCCAAAAGTGGATTGTGTAGGCTGTGCTCTGCAGGGCTTAATGAAAGCTGAAGCAAAGGCCACGGGGCTGACAGGCCTGGCACAACTGTGTGTCTTCTCCTTCTGAAGGAGCCTGAGGTGGGGACATCTGTGGCCTCTCTGTGCTATATTTCTCTGCATGGTGTGGGTAGACCTTAACTCATTCTATAAATCATACTGTATCCTGAAAGACATCTTTTCTTCCTTTTTTTTCTTCCCCTCTGAAAAATGCTTCAGGCAATAACTTCCCATCTACAACACTCTGCTTCTCTTTAGGAGCAAAGGCACAGAAGGGATAAATTTTTGTCTTCCTTAGGTTCATTTGAGCTCTCAGGGAAATACCTAATAACGCATTTACAGCATGCTGTTTTCAAAGCATTATCTATTAAAATATTAATAACCTAGTCATCTCGGCCCCATAGTGAAGCATGTTTCTACTACTTTACAGAAGCATGGATAAGTACTTTGAAGGAAAGGATAATTTTCAGAGCTGAACACAAGAAGCACATCTTCATGCTCGACAGTTAGAAGAGGATATCCCACATCAGTCCGCCTAAGCATGCAGACAAAGCGGGAGGTAGACCCAGGAAATACGCAATCAGGACATCTAGTTTTAAGGCACGAAGGGCCAATACAATACACTTTCTCTGCACTCGCGTACGTCTTTTCAAGCACATGAACTGGATCAATAGCCACTCTTCATGGCAAGTATCATAACATCCATTTTAGAACCCGAGAAATCTAAGCACATTAAATTAATCTGATTGCTAAAAGCTATTTGACACACTTTGAGCTAGAAAAGGAAAACAATTGTGTGCTTGTAGATAAAGAATTCAGCTGGAAGAAGTCAGTCCTGTTCAATGTCATGTTTAAGCAGCCAGGACTATTGTGCCCCAATGATCCAGTCGCTAGCCAAGTACAGCTAAAATCAGGCTACATTAACATCTGTTTTACACTACTCCTGGCACTGTCTTTTGATTTAAGCACTGTGGCAAGGCAGCTGGAGCTCAACTTTGTTGCGCTATTCTGTATGATAAGTTTTAACCCTTAACACCTGCCTCCAAGTAGGAGGCTAAACCATCTCTTGGAATTATGCATCAATTCCACATCCCTGTTTTGCAGCCTCATACCCAATAACTCACTGGCCAGGACACTCTCCCAGTCTCAGGGCAGACCTTAGCTCCCTACTTTATTTGAGGGAGATCTAAACACATTCTCCCATGTTAGGTGCTAGCTTAACTGCTAATTAACTTGATGTGCCGTCCTCTCAGTTCTTTCTTTTGTAACTCTTCCAGACATAGGGGATAATTAGTTAACTATTGTATGTGAGAAAAAGAGAGACACAGAACATGATTCAGTAATTTAATGGCTGAGAGAGGAAAGACCTGAATTTCCATCTGTCTCACTCAAGTATTTTACAGGCTATATATAGGCTTCAGCTCTTTCCAGAAGGGTTGGATACTAGAGAAAAATACAGCAAGCTAGAAATGAGCTGCCAAAAAAAATTGTTACTGATGAACAGGCCCAAGAATACTCAGCAAAGTGACCTAAAACAAACTGGAAAAAGGCAAGATTGGAAAGAGACACAGTGTTCAGGGGGGCGACAGCGTGGCGGTGGGCAGCCTGGGTCACGGGCACCCCGCCTGGGCTGCAGGCCCACCAGCCCGCGCGCAGAGGCCCAGGACACATCGCTGCCCTCACGCCTCCTCAGCCCCAGGGAAGGAGCCCCTCAGCCGCTGCAAGGCCTCTGCTGCCCGTGACGCTTTCTTTGGGGACAGAAACACCTCTTGGAGAAAGTTCCGAGGACAAATTAACGCAAAAGCAATGCCCGTTCAGTCACAAGGCTGCGACAGCTTTTCTCCGAGAGAGACTCCTGGGCCAGGGACACGGGACAGCAGCGGCCTGGGCACGTCGCTTGCCCTGTGCTTGGGGGTACCCACCACCTGCAGGCTGCCGCACAGGCCCCGCAGCACCCCACTGTCACCCGGCGGAAGGCACAGAGCCACCTTGCCACGGGCGAGGCCACCACCGCCATGTTCTGGGGAGCCCAACCCCGGGAGCGCCTCCTGCGCGGGGCTCCCCGGAAAGCCGGCCGGGCTCCAGCCAGCAGGGCCCGCGGGCAGCAGCACCGGCCTCACAGCGAGCCCAGCCGCGCCGCTCCGGGGCTGCGGAAAGGCCCCGACGCCCGCACGGCCCAGGGCCAGGAACAACCCCGCTGCCCCCTCGGCCACGGGCGTCCTCCCCCGGCGCCCGGCAGCCGCGGGGCGGGGCCGCCCCACCCTCACAGGTGCGGTGGCTCGCGCCGAGCCCCGCCCTCTCCCCGGGCGCTACCTGGAGGGCGGAGTCACCGGCCGGCGGATGGATATCACGCACCCTCGCGACGTGGCCCTCCCACCCAGGCATCTTCCTGTGCCCTTCTAAAGGCCGGGCAGGGCACAGTATCACCGCTGCTCTTTGGAAAGCCCCTCGAGGAAGGGCGTCACCTCGGCGCGGCGTTAGGACCCGGCGGACTATTTTTCATCCTCTGCGCGGGTCTACCGTGATCGGAGTGGGCGTGTAAGCGCGAGAGCGAACGAACGAACGGGCGGGCGGCGCGGAGAGGGAGGCGGATGCGTCTGCGGGCGTAAGTAGCTCCGGTTGAGGAAGTCGGCTCGCGGCCGCCAGTTGCCGTGGCCGCGCCTGGGCAGGAGCGCGGCGTCCCGAGCGGTGCCCAGCCCGCCCCGGCCCAGCCGCCGCCGCGCGTCCTCCCGCCCTCCCGCGAGGAGCCGCCCGCCGCCGCCATGGCCACCCGCTCCTGCCGGGAGAAGGCGCAGAAGCAGAACGAGCAGCACCAGGCCATCCTGGCCAAGCTGCTGCGGGAGGAGGACAACAAGTACTGCGCGGACTGCGAGGCCAAGGGTACGGTGGGGCGGGCGGCCGGGGGCCGGGGGTGAGGCCCGGGGAGGGGCGCCGCCACCCCGCCCCGCTCCACGTCCGCAGGGGCGGTGGCGAGCGGCCCCCTCCCGGAACGGGGCCCGGCGGGGCGGCAGCAGGGATGGGGGCGGTGGTGGAGGGCAGGTGGGCTCTGACTGCGTTGGGAAGAGATGTGCGCGGCTCCGCCGGCCGCTCTGTAGCCGCGTTTTCAAGCGCGGAGCCCCCGGTGAGGCTTTGTGCGGTGCCTGGCCTGGGCCCCTCCTGAAGCGCCGCCGCCCCGTCCCGCCCCGCGGGTGTCGATCGCAGCGCTGCGGCCGCGGGCCCGCGGGGAGCTCCTGCCGGCGGCGGGGCCGGTGCCAGGTGAGTTGGATGGTGGGTGTCCCAAACAATGCCCTTCACTGCTGGCTCGGTCACGGAAATGCCAGGCTCCTTGAGTCCGGCTGTGTCGAGTTAAACGTGTCACAGATCTTGGCTTTGGTGATGAATGAAATTTTAAAGGTTATATCGCTATCAGATCTTGCCTCTCTTTAGTCTGACAGTTTTATTCCCCACAGAAGTAGAGACATACTTACATTTCTATTTACCTTGGGTTCTGTGACTTTGAAATGGAAAAATGTAGTATATCCCTCTTTCATCTAGAGTAGATTCATTAAAATGTTACCCTGAGATGATTGCACAGTAAGGCATTGTTTTAAGTATGATACTTCCTGAATAACGACTGGGTGTTTGCAGTGTGTGATTAGTTCCAGAACTGCCTTGTTCAGTCCTTTTCCACCTCAAGTGGAGCTTGAGGATGGTGAGCTGGTTTGAGCAACCATGGCACTGTGTTTGTCATTTCCCTTTCCACTCCACGCATGCTGCTTTTTTTGCCGTGGACATAAGTTGTGCAGTGCCTTATGCGATGCTGTTTGTTACATCAGAAACAGAATGTTATTTTTGTAGTATATAATGCTAAGAAGTAGGGATTCCAGTATGGCTTACAGTAAAGGTTATAGAGCCTTACTGTTTTGCAAGTAACTCTGTTAATTATTTTCTAGCACAGCTATTCTTGCCCCAAGAGTTCTGGTTACCATGTAAAAGACTTGTCATAACTGGTGGTTTTCTGGAAGAATCATGTTTGTATGTTTTGTGCATTATTGGCACTTGATATTTCCATGCTGAATGCTACTCTGAGTTTCTGGATGATTGGGTAACAAGATGGATTGCGAACTGGCTGGAGAAAAGAAGCCAGAGAGTTGTGGTGAATGGGATGGAGTCTAGTTGGAGGCCTGTATCTAGTGGAGTCCCCCAGGGTTCGGTATTGGGACCTGTGCTGTTCAATATATTCATCAACGACTTGGATGAGGGAATAGAGTGCACCTCAGCAAGTTTGCTGATGATACGAAACTGGGAGGAGTGGCTGACACGCCAGAAGGCTGTGCTTCCATCCAGCGAGACCTGGACAGGCTGGAGATTTGGGCGGGAAAAAATTTAATGCAATTGAACAAGAGCAAGTGTAGAGTCTTGCATCTGGGCAAGAACAACTCCAGGTTCCAGTATAAGTTGGGTAGTGACCTGTTGGAGTGTAGTGTAGGGGAGAGGGACCTGGGGGTCCTGGTGGCCAGCAGGATGACCATGAGCCAGCACTGTGCCCTCGTGGCCAAGAAGGCCAATGGCATCCTGGGGTGTATCAGAAGGGGGGTGGTCAGTAGGTCGAGAGAGGTTCTCCTCCCCCTCTACTCTGCCCTGGTGAGACCTCATCTGGAATATTGTGTCCAGTTCTGGGTCCCTCAGTTCTAGAGGGACAGGGAACTGCTGGAGAGAGTCCAGCTCAGAGCCACGAAGATGATGAAGGGAATGGAGCATCTCCCTGCTGAGGAAAAGCTGAGGGAGCTGGGTCTCTTCAGCTTAGAAAAGAGGAGACTGAGGGGTGACCTAATGAATGTTTATAAATATGTGAAGGGTGAGTGTCAGGAGGATGGAGCCATCTGTGACATCCAGTGATAGACCAAGGGGCAATGGGTTCAAGCTGGAACACAGGAGGTTCCACTTGAATATAAGAAAAAACTTCTTTCCAGTGAGGGTGACAGAGCCCTGGAACAGGCTGCCCAGAGAGGTTGTGGAGTCTCCTTCTCTGGAGACATTCAAAGCCCGCCTGGATGCGTTCCTGTGGGATCTGATCTGGGTGTTCCTGCTCCGGCAGGGGGATTGTACTGGGTGATCTTTCGAGGTCCCTTCCCATCTCTAACATTCTGTGATCCTGTGGTTCTTGCTGATGGAATTCCATGGGAGTGTAGTTCCGTAGTGTAGGCTTTGGACCTGAGTTGCTCAAGATAATTTGGGAATTCTCCAGCTAATTTTTGTCCTGTCTTCTGAGTTTCCTCTTTCTAACTATCACCAAGTCAAAGCATCATTTGTAAGTCTCTGTAGTGTGCTTGGTGTCTTTTGCCACTTCAGTTCAGCCATACTGACACTTTCAGCTTCCTCTGTTATATTTGTGTTATTGAGTATCTTTATCTCCTGTTTCTTTGGTACTTTCATATCTCTCTTCTGTCTTACAAGCTTCTCTTTGTCAAGTTCTGAGGTTTGATGTATCTTGAGTTTGTGTTTTTTCTTCAGGTTCTGGAGCACCTACCAATCTCTTGACCAGGCTGCCTTCTACTAGTACCTATAACTCCATTTCCATCTTTCTGGTAGAATATTTTACTTAACTACCTTGCTGAAGTCTGTCTGCACTTCTGGAGGTTTTTGTTTTCTCTTTTGCTCAGACCCTATTCTTCCCTTGCTGTCTTTGTGTATGCCAGAGGCATGGCTTACTTTCACTCTGCCCCCCAGGAAAGCCAACATGAAAATACTGTGTGATGCAATGTGAGCTTACAAAATTGAGGGAATTAGGGTTTTTAATTATTTCTTCCTTCAAGTTTAGTTTGCATGTGCCTCATCCTGTTCTGGCAATTCTTATTTTAAATCTTGGCTTTGTGGGGCCACCTGCCTTTGCCTGTACTCCTGTAGTTAAGGGTATGGTTTTCTTACAGTTGGAGGGAAGACTGGAATGGTGAACTTACTTTAGCTTCAGTTTTTCTGGAGGCGCTTGGCTGAGAAATGGTCATACATGATACTCTGTGTAGATTTCTTTCCTTAAGTTTAGGAAGTTTCCTTCTAGGAAGGAGAGTGGTATGAACAATGTTGAGATGCGTCCACTATACCCTGAAGTCTAGATTTCTGTATTCTTCCAGAAGACATGTGGCTCAGAAGAAAAAACATGATCAGTTTTCTAGTTGAAAATCAAGCTTCCCATGATCATGTAATGCCCCTGTTGAACTCGTCCTTCTAATAGCAGTCTTTGTTGAAACTTCTTCTTGACCAAAAGAAGAGGAAAAGTAAAATATATTTCTTTCAGTTGCAGCCAGCTGTTTTTTCCTAAATGTTTCACACTAAATCCATGGTGATGAGTGCTAATGGCTTGCTGATGCCTGGTAAAGTTGTGTGTTTGCTAGTCCTGGTGTGCACTGGTGTCTGAGACGACAGTTTTTGACATGGCTCTGTTAGCTAACCAGAGTCTGTGAGCTGCCCTGTGGCTTTCCCCAGACTGTGACAGTCTCCTTCACCTCTTGCATCTCTAACAGTATTCCTTTCATCTCGGGATGTGTTTGTCATCACAATCTGCGGTTCCCTCTGCCAGTTCCAGTAGAGAGTCTCTTCATCCTGGGCTCAACATGGGCCTGTTCGTGACAGAATATTTAGGACTTCTCTGGTGTCAGTCCTAGTTCAGAACATGTGTTTTTCCTTTTGTTAATGTAATTATTTCTTTTCGTTGAGATATTGTCTGCTTCAGCTTCTTTTACTTTCTTCTCTGTGAGTTTTACATCTTTGTCTGTCATCCTCCTTTCTGTTGTTTAGTGGGATCCTCGGAGTTCTGGTGTTTGCTTTCTTCCTGGTCACCTAATTTTTGGATAACATTATATTCTTGATTAACTTGGTTGTGTTAAATGAGTTGCAACTGTATCTTGGGTCTTATTCTGGCAATACTTAAATCTGTTGTTTTCAGTGTGGTCTTTCAGATAGCTGGCAGCAGCTTAAATTCAGCATAGGTTCTTAACCAGAGATGAGAGGCTGTCATCACTAATTCCCTCCTCTCACTGTCGATGTTGTAGTCTCTCTTAAACTGTAGGAATTACATTTACCCTAGGCTTCTGTTCAGATAATCGTATCCAAGGAATGTTGAAAGCTTGCAGACTGTGCTCGTGTATCTGTTTTAACTGCTGTTCTTTGGGGCTCTGGGAACTCTTAGGTAGCTGGATATAATTTAAAATCTTATAAATATCCTTTTGACCCTAAAAAAATTTAATGCAGTCCTAGTTGCATTTGTATCACTCATTGCTTTGATCGTGTCTGTTGTAATGCCACTGTTGAACTCTTCCTTCATGTCATTAAGGCTTCTCTGCTGGCTTTTAATTCTCGCATCAAAAAAGTCATCAGAATTTACTGCTATCCTACTGCTGATTAACTCTTAATTTACCAAATTAGATTAACTCTCCTCGCTCTCAGTATATGACCACCATCTGCATTGCTTGCAAAGAAGTTTCAAGGATGCACCTTTCCTATATTATTACATGCTTGCTCTGCGTAAGAATTAAAAAAAAGCTGCCTCTTGGTCTTCCTCTAAGTAATCTTGCTGTTGTTAAGTGTTCTTTGATCAAGAACAAAGCCATCCTTTGGTTTCTGGCCTCCTTTTTCAGGTGTGAGGTATGCAGATACATCAGACAGCTTTGTTCTGCGAGCCTTTTGGAAGGTGTGGAGTACAGCTGAGGGAGGCCACATCTGCCGGAGTAAGCATTAAGCAATAGTTAGGATTGCTGATGCTGGCAACAGTTTCTGGAAGTGCTTTTTATTTGCTGTTTGCCTTTTAACTGTTGAAATAGCTGCTCTGAATCCAATTGTCACTGTTAAAATGTCTTGGAAACTACCCACAGTAGGGCCATGTTGTAGTTACCACATGTCACCTTCGAACTCTGACTTACAGCTGTCAGAAAGACTAGATGACATCTCTGTGGGGAAGAAGCCTGAAAATCAAAGGTTCTGGAACTGTCTTTGCAATCGCTGAGATGTTTGGAAAACTGAGGAGATTGGGATGACATTTGACAAGACACTGCTTGTCTGTGTACCGACTGTTCCTTACATCCCCATCTGAACAGCCATCTCCTTAAGGCAGTAGATGTCTTCCCACTGTTATACTACTGGGAAGTAGTTATACCACTCTTTTTAATCTTTGTAGTAGATAGTAAGGCGTGTTGACAGTAAGTTATCCTGAATTTTTGAAAGAAGTAAGCAACTAAAATTCCTTTGTGCTCCTTTTGTGTCTATAACCAGGTAAAGTTAGCTGGAATCAGAAGGATCTAGGAGATAGCTATAGATCTGTCCATCTGTCTTGTGTAGACTATGCTGAAAGCTATTGTAAAGCATGTGATTTTATTTTTTTTCCTTTCACTGTTTAGGGAGACTAAATGCATTTTCATTGCTGTTCCAATGCTGATATTTGAATCTCTTAAGCAATAACACCTCTCAGATCTGGCAAATGGAGCCAAAATACTGTAACTTCAATCTGCAGCCCTTTGACTATGGGGGCTATAATTTGCTATTTCTAGGTACTTGGTACCTAGATATAACATGTTAGAAGTCTCCTTGGCTTGTGTTATTTCTTGGCAGCAAGGCTGGTATTATTTGGGTGCTGATATTAATACTGAATCAAGTGCTTGGCTGTTGAAGAGTGTGATGAAGCAGAAAAGGAGATGCTTTTTTTTAGAAGGGGATGAGATATTCAGCAGTATCGAAGGACTAGCCACCTAAGCAAGGTAGTCAGTCTTGGTCTAGGGTGACCATCTCGGCAAATGTGGATCCTGAGACATTGATTAGTATTCCTAAGGATGTTTGAACAGAAGAGGTCTGTTTGAAACCAGTGTGAATGTTCTCTAAGGTACCTTTCCTGATTGTTACGCTTGCACGTCGATGTTGGTTTTAGTACAAATGGATTGACTACTGAAGTCTGCTTGTAAATTCATCTCTCTGTCAAGAAGGCAATTACCTGAGTTGTCAGCTGCTTTAGAATTTTAACTGTAACAAAGTTAAAATAATTGGAAGCTTGCAGACCTTTATATAGATGGTTGCAGATGTCTTGGGCCTTCAGAAAAGGTGAATAAATTTGTGTCAGAGGAGGTGTTCTGTGTGTGGTGGGGTTTTTTTAATGTTTACTTATTTCATATCTGGTAGTGCTTAAAGCCTGGTTAGATGATTTCTTACCAGAATCCTAGTGCAAAGTCACATTGACACAGTTACTTGTTCAACCAGATTAAAATTGGTTTACTTTGATTATAATCTTAATGAAAATACTTTTCAATATTTATAGTTGTACCACACTGTTCTTTGATATCTGTACATGACTGAAGACCTGGTCTTTGTCTGAAGAGTGGCAGGTACAGGCTCTTAGAACTGTGGAAAGATTGCAGCACTGAAATTTGTGTAGCCAGAACCAATTATTACAATTTTGGCTTCAAGTAAACCTAACTTCAACTTCCCTAACAACTTGCCAGTCTCAAAAACAAAGTCTCCTAGCAGTGGGGGAGAATAAAATCTAGTTTAAATTGAAATGGGCAAACTAGCTATCGAGACAAATGTGGAATATTCCAGATATGTTTATAGCTGTTCAGACACAGGTTTTTTTTTTTAATTGTAGACAATTAAGTCTTGCATATTATCTCTTCTGTGGCTGGGAGACCAACTAAAATGTGTATGAACCTCACTTTTTGTGATGCTGCTTTTGCTATTTACTTGTTTTGATGGCTGGTCTTCTGACTATGTTAATCTTACCTGTATACTTGAATAAAAAGTGTACTTCTTCCTCAGGAATTAACCTAAAGCAAATGGGTAACTCTTACAGCCCACTGCCTCCAGCCTGTGCAAGGCTTCAGCTTTTGCCTGTGCCTGTCAGCATAAGAACGCTTTGGGTCAGCTCATCAACAGTGCTAGGCACTGCTGGCTTTACCTCTTCAGGTGAAGACCTTCCCTGTCTTCCTACTACAATAGAGAATCTGATGAAATAGGACACCAAGGAAGATGGAACAGAGTTGGATTATGTTGGAGGTCAGTTCCACGCATCAGCTGAAGTGCAAGTTCTAACCCTATACTTAATTTCAAACACAAACTATAACCAACCAGTGGCTGTTTACAGCTCTGTGGATATCTTGTACCAGTTGCAAGTATCAGGTGTTACTTCAGGTGACTTGAATCAGGAAATTGCTAGTATGTCTCTGTGTGGTTCTGTTGCAAGGTTGGTATTGCTGCTGAGGGGTCAGATTGGTAAAGATCCTATGAGCTAACAGACTAGAACATGAATTGACAGGTACAAGAGCTGGAGGCTTTGCAGTATTCTTCCACAAGGAGTAGGGAAGGCAAACTGCTTTGATTCAGGGTGAGTCTTGCCTAAGCTTAGCAACTGGAGTAATTATGTCTTGACCTCTAATAATAGTAAGGAATTGTATCACTAGAAATCCTAGTGATCCTGGTACTTACTTTTCTGGCCTCTTTGTGAAAGGTAATGCCTTCAAACACCTTAAGGGACCAGAAACTCCCTTTAGTCTCTCCCGACACTGTATTACCAGGGTTTTTTTCCTGTTCCCTGATACTTAATAAAGTTACCCCCAGGCTCTGTTTTTGTTCTGTGCCCTTTTTCCTGTTGCTGACACTAGTTGCACAAGACTGAAACTTTTTTAGGAATTGGTTGCTGTGGTGGCTGTGAGAGCTGCAATTAATTGTCTCACTGGAGAAAGCTCTCCCACCTTTTTTTTTCTGGGAAAAGAGGAGCATGGCAGCTTTAGCTTAAAACTTGTAAGTGGGCAGGGTGTTGCAGTATTGAGTGACTCTAGTGGTGTGTTTTCTGCCTGTAAGGAAGGGATTTCTTTACCTCCTGACTCCTACAGTGAAAAAAAATATTCTGGAATAAGTCACAGGAAAACTGTTTAGCTTGTAATAGGGACAAGGTTGTTAGCGAATACAGGTTCCTGTGTTGAAATTGTGTGCACAGCCTGAAGGCTTTTTAACAAAGACCTTAAATTTGCAGGGGCAATCTCTATTCTTCAGGATTTAACAGAGCTTGCTTGGATGAAACGCAAAGTGGCATGATGTAGCTTTGACATTAGCATTACTTTGACAGGAGGCTGGGTTAGATGACCTCTGGAGGTCCCTTTCAACCTATTTTTTTCTGTGACTGCTAATAAATATATTGGTAAGACTTGTTTAGGTTTTTTTGTTTATGTTGTAGCATAAAACCAAAAGTTGTTGGTTCTCTGAGGTGGATACAGATGCAGAAATCCTTACATCCTTAGTTTGCTGCCCTGCTTTCAGAAGTATAAGCCTTGGCAATCTAAGCTGTTTCTTTTGTGTGGCCATTCCTGAAAAATGGTGATTAGTGTTGATGAGACCATATTCTTGCCTTTGGAAGTGTAAGACACCCTAGTTTTTTTGGTCGGGGCTACTGGTGTGTTGTCTCCTAATGGTGGCTAAGCTGTGGTTTTGCCAGTCCTTAGTGATGCGAGAAATATGCCACTGCAGGGTATGTTGATACCAGCTGTTGATATTTTTGTTCCTAAATCTCCTTTTTGTGGAACTGAAACTGATGCTGTGAATCTGCCCTCTTTGGTCTGGTTGCTGTAAACTAAGAGCCACTGTTCTACAGCCTTAAGAAGTCCTTGTCATACAGAGGAAGCAATGAGATAGATGCATGTGATAAGTCTACTTTTAGGGAGGTACCTTTTCCTGGAGGGTGGCTCCCCTCTTTAATCCATACTTCCTGTAGGATTTAAGAAACAGTGACTTAGCAGCCATTACTCAGGGTTAGTTTTAATCTAGCAGTTAATTTAGCTCAGGTGTCACGGTGTCCTTGACTGGCTCACTGAGGTTCTCTTGCGGCTGCAACTAAATTCCCCAAAACAAGGAGTTCCTGACAAAACTCAGACATAAAAAGGAAGCATCTAAGAGATGGAAGCAGAGACAGGTGACCCATGGGGAACAAGGAGACATTGTCCAAGCATGTGAGGATGTGTTTAGTTAGGAAAACCAACATCCACGTGGAGTTGGATCTGACAAGGGATATGTGAATGGCACCAAGAAGGGCTTTTACAGATAATTGGCAGCAAAAAGAAGACTGGAGAAGATGTGGGCCTGCTACCAAAGGGGGCAGGGGGCCTGGTCATAAGGGATGTGGAAAAGGCTGAGACATTCCATATCCTCTTCACCTTGGTCTTTACTAGTAAGACTTGCCTTCATGAGTTCCAGGCGATGAAGGGTTACTGTCAGTAGTATTTGAGGATCAGGTTTGGAAGTGCTTATGGAAACTGGATGTACACGTGTCTGTGGGCTGTAATGGGGTGTACCCATGAGTGCAGACAGAGCTGGCCAATGTCATTGAGGCCACTCTCACTATAAGGTCGTGGTGACTAGGGGAGAGTCTTGAGGATGGGAAGAAAGCAAATGTCATTCCTGTCTCTGAAAAGGGCAAGAAGGAACATCTAGGGAACCATATGCTAGTCAGCTTTGCCTCAGTCCCTGCGAAGGTGGCAAGGCAAATAATCCTGTAAACATATGAAGAAAAAAAATGATGGGGAATAATCAGTGTGGATTAACAAAGGGGGCATTGTGTCTGACCAACCTGGTAGCCTTCTACAATGACCAAGACAGATGACTGACTTGGTGGATGAGGACAACAGTGGATATCTTTTTACCTTGAATTTAGTGAGGCTTTTGAAACTGTCGTGTAACTTCCTCACTGATAACCTGATAAAGTGCAGTCTGGATAAAGAGATGGTGAGCTGGATTGAAAGGGGCTCAGGGCAGTGAGGAGGGTGCACAGCAAACTCACTACCGTGGACTTTAGGAGAGCGGACTTTGGCCTCTTCAGGGACCTGCTTGGAAGAGTCCCATGGGATAAAGCCCTGGAGGGAAGAGGGGCCCAAGAAAGCTGGCTAATACTCAAGGATCACTTCCTCCAGGCTCAGGGGCGATGTATCCCAACAAAGAGGAAGGCAGGCAAAAATGCCAGGAGGCCTGCATGGATGAACAAGGAAGTCCTGGGCAAACTCAAACACAAAAAGGAAGCCTACAGAGGGTGGAAGCAAGGACAGTTAGCCTGTGGACAATACAGAGACACTGTCCACAAAGCCAGAGACCAGGTTAGGAAAGCTAAAGCCCTAACAGAATTAAATATGGCCAAGGACATGAAGGGTAACAGGAAGAACTTCTACAGATATATCAGCGATAAAAGGAGGACTAGGGAAACTATGGGCCCCTTCTGGAAGAAAGCAGGAGACCTAGTGACCCAGGATATAGAGAAGGTTGAGGTACGTAATGAGTTCTTTACCTCAGTCTTCACTGGCAAGAGCTCGAGCCACCCTGCCCAAGTTGCAGAAGGCAAAGTCAGTGACTGGGAGAAGGAAGAACTGCCAGCTGTAGGAGAAGATCAGGTTCGAGACCATTTAAAGAACCTGAAGGTGCACAAGTCCATGGGACCTGATGAGATACATCTGCGGGTCCTGAAGGAACTGGCAGATGAAGTTGCCAAACCACTATCCATCATATTTGAGAAGTTGTGGCACTCTGGTGAAGTTCCCGCAGACTGGAAAAGGGGAAACATAACCCCCATTTTTAAAAAAGGAAATAGAGAAGACCTGGGAAACTACAGGCCAGTCAGTCTCACCTCTGTGCCTGGCAAGATCATGGAGCAAATCCTCCTGGAATCTGTGCTAAGGCACATGGAAAACAAGCAGGTTATTGATGACAACCAACGTGGCTTTACCAAAGGGAAATCGTGCCTGACGAATTTGGTGGCCTTCTACGACAGAGCCACGGCGCTGGTGGATAGAGGAAGGGCAACAGACATTATCTACCTGGACTTATGCAAAGCTTTTCACACTGTCCCACATGATGTCCTTGTCTCTAAGTTGGTGGGACATGGATTTGAGGGAAGGACCACACGCTGGATAAGGAACTGGCTAGATGGCCTCACTCAGAGTTGTGGTCAATGGCTCAATGTCCAAGTGGAGACCAGTGACCAGTGGTGTTCCGCAGGGGTCAATACTGGGACCAGTGTTGTTTAACATCTTTGTTGGAGACGTGGACAGTGGGATGGAGTGCACCCTCAGCAAGTTTGCTGATGACACCAAGCTGTGTGGTGTGGTGGACACGCTGGAGGGAAGGGATGCTATCCAGAGGGACCTGGACAGTCTGGAGAGGTGGGCCAATGCAAACCTCATGAAATTTAACAAGGCCAAGTGCAAGGTCCTGCATGTGGGTCGAGGCAATCTCAAGCACAAATACAGACTGGGCAGAGAATGGATAGAAAGCAGCTCTGAGGAGAAGGACTTGGGGGTATTGGTGGATGAGAAGCTCAACATGAGCCGGCAGTGTGTGCTTGCAGCTCAGAAACCAACCATGTGCTGGGCTGCATCAAAAGAAGCATTAGCATCAGGTCAAGGGAGGTGATTCTCCCCCTCTACTCTGGTAGAACCACACAGAGACATACTAGCAATTTCTTGATTCAAGCCACCTGAAGTCACACCTGATACTTGCAGCTGGTACAAGATATCCACAGAGCTGTAAACAGTTCTTATGCTGACACACACAGGCAAAAGCTGAAGCCTTGCACATGCTGGAGGCAGTGGTCCAGCCTGTCCAGATCCCTCTGCAAAGCCTCCCTGCCCTCAAGGAGATCAACACACCCACCCAGTTTGGTGTCATCAGCAAACTGACTGAGGGAGCACTCCATCCCCTCATCCAGGTCATCGATAAAGATGTTAAACAGGACAGGCCCCAAAACTCATCCCTGGGGAACACCACTGGTGACCGGCCGCCACCTGGACTTCACTCCATGTTATGAGAAAAGGAATGTGATATTCCATGTTTGGCTATCAGTTGCTGTACTTGTTTTGCGTACTACCTCCTCTTTAAGGAGGAGGGGACAGGAATCTGTAATACAATTTTACTTGAAGTGCTTGAATGAAAAATGGAGAAAGCTGCTTTGTACAGGACTTCCTTAGTAGGATTAAAGGCAGTGGTATGCCCACAGGAATTCCTGCAAAATAAGATGGAAGTGATTCATTGTCTGTCACCTGCCATTTGTGAATGCAGGTGGTCCTGTAATGTGTGCTCAAGTCCTGTGGGTTTAAATTTGTCATTTACAACAATTTCTAGGAACAACCAGTGTATCACCAAGTAATGATGGACTGGTCTGCCCATTAGGGTATGTACCTATGAGGTGTTTGTTCAGTTGCCTTTACCTGTAGATGACAGCAGAAACATCTCTTCAGATGTGGTAGATGCCATACTTGGTGTTCACCTGTTACATTGTCATCAGAAATGTGCTTGTGCGTTTTAGCTCCCCTCCTGAGCAGTGGCTAAACCAAAGAGACATGCCAATAACACCAGTGTTCTAGCTGTTGCTGAGCAGTGCTAGTGCAGCATCAAGGCTGTCTCTCCAACCTCCCCCTAAAGGCCACTAGGGGAGGGGTGGGCAAGAGGTTGGAAGGGGATATAGCCAGGACAGTTGTCCCAAACTGACCAAAGGGATGCTCCATACTGTATGATGATGTGCTCAGCAATAAAAGAAGGGGTGGGGGGAGCTGGTGCTTGTCTTCCAGAGCAACTGCTCTATGTATTCAGGCCCTCTTTCCCAGGGAGTGGACATTGATTGCTGGTAGGAAGCAGAGCATAAATCTTTTTTGTTTGCTTCTGTGCATGGCCTTTGCTTTTCGTTAGTAAACTACCTTTATCGTGACCCATGAGTTTCTTAATCTTATTTTCTCCCCCTTGGTGGGCATGTGGCAGCCAGCCAAGGTTAACCCACAACAACTGCAGAAGTTTTCTTGTGTGTTTTAAGTAAAAAGTAACTGTCTTTCCCCTTAATAAAGAATGAAGCCTGAAGCCTTGCTTTGCTTTTCTGGGTGTTCTGCAGCCCATAGCAAGCAGCCTCTGAAGGAAGTGATGCTAAATGCTCCCTCACACTTCTCTTGTTCACTGCAATTTCCATGGAGTTCAGGTGTTCATCAAGTTCCTGGTTTAAAAGGTGACTCCAAAACTATGTTTATACAACAAAAAGATTCTGTTGAGGATTTGGGCTTAAATGAAACTTCAAAAAATACAACACATTGAAGATCACCTCCTAGAGGATCCTGCAGAGTTTTGGAGTATGTTTTGAGAATTTATACTTCTCAAGCAACTTTAATTCCACTCTGAACACTTACTCACAATTCTGTATTCCAGGCTAAATGTGGTTGAATACTTTGGTATTGTATTCAGTTTCCCTTCCTGGCTTATAAAGAAAATTATATTTTGAGGAAAAATGTTTTACAGACACAACTTCTTTTCTTATGACTACAGAAGGTAGCAATCACTTTGGAAAAATAACTTTCAAAAAAGGGGAGAGCGTGGGGGGTTTTTTTGTGTGTAACACAAATTAGTTAAAACAGCTGTGAAGAAAGCTATTTTAAAAGTAAATGTTTCTTCTTTTCCCAGTCACATGTAGCTGATACAATGATGTCTAAGTGTTGATGATTGTCTGTCGTGCTGGAATGCCTAGCTGTGATAATTTGAATTATTTAGTAATTTAATTTTGTCATCTCAGAGGAGGCCACCATAGTTTCAGGAAGCAAGCAGATGCCTTTAGAAGAATGCGAAGCACATTTGAGCCTTGTGTGACGTGATGCATTCTGATTGGCTATAAAGAAGTTTTTGTGGTTTTTGTTGTTTTTTTTTAGTCATCAAGTGGTCAGATACTGGAGGAAGTTTTCCTCGGAGAGGTGGTAGAAAATAGCTTAGAGGCTGTCAAGGTAACTGAACAAAGATCTGAGCAGTCTGATCTAATTAGTTGTCGTTGAAGCATCAAGTTGCCTAAATTATCTCAAGAAGTCTATTCACACTTAAATTATTTTATAGTTTTTATTCACTGACTGAGGAAATATAATAGGTGTATCCTTTAAAGAGCAGGTGTTAAAACTTCTTGCAGAGCACTCATACTTTGTTTTGTGGATTGGCCCAAACCCAGCTATGAGGATGGGTGTTGGAAGCACTCCAAGGTCTGAGCTGTTTGAGACTGGGGGTTTGGGGGAAGGATTTGTGTCCATGTCAGTAGAGCCTAAACTGCGGTGTTGTGGTTTAGGCTGGAACTGAACATCACGCAGCTGCTCATTCACTCTTCCCTCTGGTGGGAGGGGGAGGAGAAAATATAATGAAAAACTTGTGGGTGGAGACAAGGACAGGGAGTGTCACAGGCAGAACAGGCTTGACTTGAGGAAAAAAGAATCAATTTAATTTATCAAATCAGAGTAGGATAATGAGAAACAAACCTCAAATCTTTAAAAAAAAAACACTTCCTCCCCCACCCCTCCCTTCTTCACAGGATCAGCTTTGCTCCTGATTTCTCTCCTTCCCTTCCCCAAGTGGCACAGGGGGACTGGGAATGGGGGTCGTGGTCAGTCCATGTGTTGTTTCTGCTGCTCCTTCCTTTTCCAGGGAAGGACACCTCACTTTCTTCCCCTAGGGTCCCTCCCACAGGGAGACAGTTCTCTAGTAACTTCTTTGACATGAGTCCTTCCAAGGGACTGCAGTTCTGCACAAACTTCTCCAGCGTGGGTCCCCCACAGGGTCACAGGTCCTGCCAGCAAACCTGCTCCAGCCTGGGCTCTTCTCCTCATGGGGCTGCAGATGCTGCCAGGAGCTTGCTCCAGGGCAGGTTTCCCATGGGGTCACAGCTTCCTTTGGGCATCCACCTGCTCTGGCGCAGGGTCCTCCCCAAGCTGCAGGTGTGTCTCCTTGTGTGGCTGCAGGGGCACAGCTGCCTCACCATGGGCTGCACCAGGGGCTGCAGGGGAACTTCTGCTCTGGCACCTGGAGCACCTCCTCCCCTCCTTGTGCACTGACCTTGGTGTCTGCAGAGTTGTTCCTCTCACATCACACTCCTCTCTCTGCTGCTGGTTCCCAGTAGGTTTTTTCCCCTCTTCAATATGTTATCCCAGAGGTGGTGCCACAGTCACCGATTGGCTTGGTCTTGGCCAGAGGTGGGTCCAGCTTGGAGCCAGGGAAGCTTCTACCAGTTTCTCACAGGAGCCACCCTTGTAGGCCCGGGCTATCAAACCGCTGTCATACAAACCTGATACGTGGGGGAAAGGATTGATTCTGTCTGTAGTCTTCTGCCTGTTCTTTCCCATGATCTTTCGGCTGGATGTTAGAAAAAATTTCTTCCCTGAAAGAGTGCTCAGGCATTGGAACAGGCTGCCCAGGGAAGTGGTGGAGTCACCATCCCTGGAGGGGGTCAAGAAACGTGTAGATGTGGTGCTTGGGGACATGGTTTAGGGGGTTAGGTGGTGTTGGGTTGACTGTTGGACTTGATGATCCTTGAGGTCTTTTCCAGCCTTAATGATTAAGTAATTCTATGATTAAGATAATACTCTGAGGTCCACAGAAAGTGCTGCTCTGAAGATTAATAATATTCTTACAGTAAAATTGGGGGATTCTCTGAGAATGGAGTTCCATTTCTGTGGTAGGCTGTTCCTGTGCCTGAGAACTGTAATATATGTGTTTAGGGATGAGCAAATGGGCTTTCTGAAGGTAAGAGGGATGAATAGTGCAGCATAAAAATCTCCTTAGTTTGGTCTATTTAACCCACAGGAGGTGTGGGAAAACAGTGTGTAGGGGAGGAAAGGTGGTGAATAAATTGCTGTAGTGAACATGTGTTGTGGGTTAATCCCAGTAAGCAGGTAAGCACCACACAGCCACTTGCCTTGTCCCCTCCCCCCCAAGTGGGATGGAGGAGAGTATCGGAAGGGTAAGAGTGAGAAAACTCATGGGTTGTTAGAAAGACAGTTTAACAGGTAAAGCAAAAGTCATGCACAAGTAAAGTCAAACAAGGAACTACATCCCATCAGCCGGCAGGTGTCCAGCCATCTCCAGGAAGGCAGGGCTCCATCACGTGTAACGGTTACTTGGGAAGACAAACACCATCACTCTGAATGAGCCCCTCTCCCGGTCCCCCTTCCTCCTTATTCCCCCAGCTTTATGTGCTGAGCATGATGTCATACGGTACAGGACGTCCCTTTGGTCAGCTGGAGTCAGCTGTCCCAGCTGTGTCCCGCATCCTAGCTTCTTGTGCACCCCCAGCCCACTTGCTGTCAGGGCAACTTGAGGAGGAAGAAAGACCTTGATGCTGTGCAAGCACCGCTCAGCAGCAGCTGAAGTGTTGGTGTGTTATCAACACTGTTTTGGTCACAAATCCAAAACACAGCACCATGTGGGCTGCTATGAAGAAAATAAATTCCATCCCAGCACAAACCAATATAGCAGAGAAGATTGGTGCAAGAAACTAGCCAATCTTTACAGATGGTTTCAATGTATTTCTACAGTCTAGAGCCTGAAATTTGGCACTCTGCTTCTTGTCTGTGAACTTGGATCTCTGGCTTCTCTGCATCTTTTTCAAACACAGGTTCATGTGGGAGAGATTGTGGAGGTGTGGTCCCTGCTTTGTAATGCAGAATGCATGAGGGAGGGCATCTTCATAGCAGGGGTTGTGTAGTTTGGGGAGCGTTTACTTAAGAGTCTAGTTGTATTTGAGTAAAAGTGGTGAAGGGAAGCTGGTTAATGTAATTACTAGATAATTTCTCTCTGGTAGAGAAAGGTAGCCTTTCATTCTTCTTTATGGAAAACAGGCTGTTTTATAAACTCATCTTGCAAACTAATCTTATTTCTGAGGTTTTCATCATAATTAAAGGAAGAACTTCAGTTGCTAGATAAGGATTTTTTTGCAGCAGGTGCTTTATCCTGTGTCTGGCTCTGCAGGGGGGCTTTAGCTGTGTCCCAACAGTAGCATAGGTGTACATACTTTTTTCTTATCAGTGATGCTTTTACTTGATGCTTAGCTATCAACTTAGGAAAACATTTTGTAAGAGCTCACCGTTGCCCAATTTTCCTTTTATTTCTGCATATAAAAGGAATATAAATTGTACCCTTAGAACAGTAAGCTTTTTAGCAGTTCCTTGCTGACAAGGGAAAAATTGCAGTCAAGACCAGCTCCAGAAGCTTCCTACTAATTCTGTAATATGCTATGTAACCTTGGTTTTTTTAGAAAGTACCAAATGCTGCCAACGGGAAATCACAGCTTGCATACCTTGTTCTTGCAGCTTGAACTCTGACACAAGCAGTATTTCTCTTTGAGTGAACAGGCAAGATAAAATTAGAGCACTACTCCTTAGCCAAATTGACATTTGATTTCTGAAGTTGTTAGCTTAGAGAGGCCAACCCTGGCACATTCAATGACATTTCTGATTCTTAGTGCAGTGACTTCAGTTTCCAAAGGGTGTGCTGGAGTGGGCTAGTATCCCACAAGGCTAGTAGGAGTGCTGTGGCAATGTCCCATGTCCTCTGCATGTGTTCTCCATGTACATATAGACGTGGTCTGGGTAACCAAGCGTGAACTTGGCAGGCATGGTTGCCAGCCAGGGATCAGGGGCTGCTCTCTGACAGTTCAGTAACTGGTTATGATGCTATTTGCCTGGGCAGTGTTAGGATCGTTGGGGAAATCTGGGGTGTGAAATACTTTCAAGTCAGGAATAAAACATTAGAAAATACTTTTAAAGGAAGTTTCAATACAAAACACTGAGTTAAACAGTGTCCAGCAACAAATGCCCAGAGCCTGGAAAAAGCTCACAGGCTGGCCTGAGGGTGGCTGGAGAGCAGCACACAGGAGATTCAGCCTCCTTGGAAGCCCAACTTAAGTGCTTCTATACAAATGCACGTAGTATGGGGAACAAACAAGAGGAGCTGGAGATGTGTGCACGCCTGCGGGGTTATGATCTTATGGGCATTACGGAGACATGGTGGGATGGATCCTATGACTGGAGTGTTGCAATGCAGGGATACAGGCTCATTAGGAAGGACAGGCAGAGGAGATGAGGAGGGGGTGTCACCCTCTGTCAGTGACCAGCTGGAGTGTGTGGAGCTCCATCTGGGGGCAGATGAGGAGCCAACAGAGAGCCTGTGGGTCAAGATCAAAGGGAGGGCAGGGACAGGGGACATTGTAGTGGGGGTCTGTTACAGGCCACCTGACCAGGGAGAGCAAATGGATGAGGCCCTCTATAGACAGATAGGAGCAGCCTCATGCTCACAAGCCCTGGTCCTCATGGGGGACTTCAACCACCCTGATATCTGTTGGAAGAACAACACAGCCCAGCACAGGCAGGCCAGGAAGTTCCTGGAATGTGTCGACGACAACTTCCTTCTCCAAGTGATAGAGGAGTCAACCAGGAGAGGAGCTATGCTGGACCTTGTTCTCACCAAGAAGGAAGGGCTGGTGGGGAATGTAAGGCTCAAGGGCAGCCTGGGATGCAGCGACCATGAGATGGTGGAGTTCAAGATCCTCAGGGCAGTGAGGAGGGCGCACAGCAAACTCACTACCCTGGACTTCAGGAGAGCGGACTTTGGCCTCTTCAGGGACCTGCTTGGAAGTGTCCCATGGGATACTGCTCTCGTGAGACCCCACCTTGAGTACTGTGTTCAGATGTGGGGCCCCCAACATAAAAAAGACATGGACCTGTTGGAGAGAGTCCAGAGGAGAGCCACAAAATTAATCAGAGGGCTGGAGCACCTCCCCTGTGAGGACAGGCTGAGAGAGTTGGGGTTGTTCAGCCTGGAGAAGAGAAGGCTCCGAGGAGACTTAATAGCAGCCTTCCAGTACCTGAAGGGGGCTACAGGAGAGATGGGGAGGCACTCTGTATCAGGGGGTGTAGTGAGAGGACAAGGGGTAATGGGTATAAGCTAAAAGAGGGTAAATTTAGATTAGACCTGAGGAAGAAATTTTTCACTATGAGGGTGGTTAGACACTGGAACAGGTTGCCCAGGGAAGTTGTGGATGCCCCATCCCTGGAAGTGTTCAAGGCCAGGCTGGATGTGGCTTTGGGCAACCTGGTCTATTGGGAGGTGTCCCTGCCCATGGCAGGGGGGTTGGAACTTGATGATCTTTAAGGTCCCTTTCAACCCTAATCATTCTATGATTCTATGAAACTGATATTTGCATTCCAAATAAGTGTTTTAATGAGGAAGGTGTTCTATTTAGATCCTGTTGTCTTAGGAATCACATGAATAGGAGGCCTTGGTGATGTTTTGAGAAGTAAATTCCTAAGAGCCATTCTTGATCTCCTTTTTCTCTTAATATTACTTTACATGGAGAGTGATCAACTATGTATGCCTGTATGTATATAACTTCCCAGCAAACTCTAAATATTGCATTTTATTTCTTTAACATCTTAGCATTTGCATCATATCATCATCACCTAATGTTTGATCAAAAGTTTTTTTATTTTGGAGAAACAAACTTACCTTCTCACATTCTTATTCAGTCAAAACTCAGATTTTATTTTTTTTTTGGTAACTGGCTGTTTGTTAGTAAGACCCAAAAACTTCAGTTCTTTCACTTTGCTATATTGTAAGATTGCTTGTGCCAAATGGCTTGGACAAGAAGGAGGCTGCTGTTCATTTCAGGAGTAAACTGATGTTACCTATATATCTCCAATAGCTGTAACTAACCAGTCCTCTGATTTACAAACTGCATTTTTTTTCATATTCCTTAATTTGCTGTATAAGGCTTTTGATATTTGAAATGCTTTGTGACTTGAATACATTCCAGAATTAAAGCACTTATCAAGCCAGCCACTTAATTTTGTGGCTTAAACATAGAACTGAAAGAACATTCATGTCGCTGTACTTCCTTTCGAGTTAAGGCTTTATTGCAGCCCTTGAAATAGGGATGCTGTCTTCATTTCTTTGAAAAACTTTTAACAGTTATCAATGCTATTGAAGCAAATGGATCAGTGAGCTGAAGGAATAATTGAAACTGGTTGATATGTATTTCTCTCTGACTTGTAGAGGTGGGACCAGCTGTTCAGGGGAAGAATTTTGTTCCGAATACTTCTACACAGCCTCTTTGGAGTTATGAGTAGGACTGAGCTTAATGGATTTGCTGATGATTTTCGTGAAAAATGGTTATCCAGAAAGAAGAGACAAACTTGGAGGAATTCTGTCCCTAAGACTCTATATCACTCACCAGACACTGGCTAAAAATAGCCAAGTGATGCTTCTAAGACTTGTCTTCCCACTGTTCTTGCAATACACCTTGAACCACACAAATCCCAGCTGTTATCAAGCTGGGCTCTGGAACAGTGTGTTTAGTGCTTGAATTGTCTGCCTTCAGTGCAACTTTGTCCTGTTGAGTTTCTTTTATTTGAAACTACTAAACCAGCCTCTCATGTTTGAACTCCCCCCATACTTTTTTATTGTGTCAAATTTTAAGTTCTAAGCTCGACTATCTAAACACAGGCTTAGTAAGCCAGCTATGAGACTTCTAAAGAATAGAGATACATTTGACCTATGGCCTCTTGTTGCCTTTGTTTATATGAAATAGTATTTTGCTGCATACTTAGACTTTGACATCTGAAAATCATATAAAGACTGCACTTTGGTGGTTTTCCTAGTCCTTGGGTATGGAGGTAAAGCAAGGAAGCCTCCTCTGCTGTAGAGGAGAAGAAATCAAGCTTAATATAGAGTAGACATGACAAGACCGTGCTTCAAGCTATTTGTTCTGCTTAATTAGAAGCTAATTCAGTGGATCAAGTGACAGGTAAATAGTCCCATATCGGTAGTCTTGTGGTGGTTTTACCCTGGCCGGGACCCAACTCCACGGAGCCTCTTGCTACCTTCCCCCCTTCTGGGGATGGGGGAGAGAAGTAAAGGGGTAAAAGGAACGAAAGCTCATGGGTTGAGATAAGAACAATTTAATAACTAAACTACAATATTGAAAATAATAGTAATGATTATGATAATAATAATATATACAAATGGGTGATACACAGTGATACTGTTCATCACCTGATGACCAAGGTTTAACTCGCTCCCGGCTAATGATCCCAGAATAGGGAGAGTCCTGAAACCATGCTCCTGGAGCAGAGATAAGAGCCTGAGCATCCCAGACCAAGAGCTGATCAGCCTTCTACTGTGAAGAAAGTTAACTCTGTCTCAGCTGAAACCAGGTCAAGTTTCAAAAAACTAAAGGTTCAAGGAGCTTGAAAAAATGTGTTATTTGAGAGTAAAGGTTCTTGGACTGGTTCTTGTATAGTTTCCTTTGCTTCAAGATCTTTATGCAGGATCTGCAAGGTCTTTTATTCTTTCTAAGAAGATTAGTTCTTTAATTCACAAAGTCTGATTCAGTAGACGTGTTTAACATTACAATTAAACTTTGTGCTGTAGCATGTTTGTGTTTTCTTGTTGGATTTTTTTTCTCTCGTCCCTCTTCTTTCCCCCTCCCAGCCCCGCTGGGAGTCTGTGAATCAAAAATGGTTGAAGATGGTGGATGTGATTCTACCTTTTGGGGGGGGGGGAGAAGTAAGCAGCCTCTAATGAAGTTAGTAAGAAATGGTCTTTCAAGCAGCTGGATTAGACTGAAAATGTATGACAGTGATTGTATTGGTTTTGAGTATTTTAGTATCACCTTGACTGACTCTAGTGTAGTTTTTTGAGGAGAGATATTTGGAAGAGTCACTGTAGTTCTGTCTTGTTCTTCTGTTCTTCCCTGGGTAGCCACTGAAGGAGGGACTATTTTGTGTTACTTAGCTCTTCTTGTGTTGAATTACACACAATACAACTACTGCTTGTTTTCCTTCTTTTCTCCATGTCTGATGTATGAGTGCTTGTCTTCTCTTCATGATCTTTATCTGTATCTCAGTTTGGAGAAATTATAGATGTTTTTGGAAAATATTGGATAACCTGGTTGAAATCGCAAGTAGCGCAATAGTTGTGCAGTATGAATTACATGGGGGAGGATCACAGAGAACATGAGCACTGAATGGGCATGTGTGTACTGGTGCAACCACTAAGGCTTTTTGGTAAGTATTTGGCCAAAAAATGATAGTTTTTAGGAACAAGGTAGCAACCATTCTGGAGGAGTCAGAAAGAGGTGTAGATTTTTCTTGCAGTTAGTACTCTGTTCCACGAGATGGAGCCCGTTATTTGGCAAAAAAAGTTTGTCAGCCAGCAGCAGAGTTTGGAGAAATAGGAGAATTGAAGTGGCTTCACTGTGCTTTGTGGTCAAAGGACAGGCAGGGTGCAGGTGAGTGAAAGGAAGAATTGTAGTATTTGAAGATGTTGCCTAGGATAAGTTTGCTACAAACGATATTGAGATGCAAAGCAGTTAGTACTCTGTTATATGTAATACTTGGCTTCCTTCCTTGTAGAGCTGCTAATTCGCAACTGCAGGAATGGAGAGTGAAAACCAACTTTCTTTTTATGTGCTTCTGTTAAACCTTATTTAAACTTAGTCTAGACAAGCTTTCTTCAGTTAAAACTTTGTCTCAAACTTATTAGTCTTCTGGGGAACTGTTTTTATGCAATTGGGTAGAGAGTTCAGAGTAGTTTGCTGAAGTGTAAAACAGTCAGCCTTCCCTTTGACACCAAATATAAAATTGAAGGGCTGTGTGCTTGCTCTTTTACCCCAATTCTGACCTCTGACACCCTTCTGAGAGTGCAAGAGCACTCCATCCCCCCGCAAAAGAAATTGAGCAAAGGAGGTGGGTGACCGGCATGGCTGAGCAAGGACCTGCAGCTCAGACTGCATGAACAGAGGGAAATGTACAGGAATTGGAAGCAGGGTTGTGTAGCCTGGGAAGAATATAGGGGTGTTGTCCGGATGTGTAGAGATGGGATCAGGAAAGCCAAGGCACAGGTGGAGCTGAACTTGGCAAGGAATGTGAAAAATAACAAGAAGGGGTTCTACAGGTACCTAGGCAGGAGGAGACAGGCCAAGGAGAGTGCTTCCCCGTCTGATAAATGAGAAAGGAGAACTGGCTTCCTCAGACATGGAAAAAGCTGAGGTACTCAATGAGTGCTTTGCCTCAGTCTTCACTGGTGGTCAGGCTTCCCATGTCTGTCAGGACCCTGAACCTCTAGGTGAGGGTGAGAGGAGCAGAATCCCTCCCACTGGAACAGCAGGACAAGTCCAAGACCGCCTCACGACACTGAATGTATATAAGTCTATGGGGCCAGATGATGTGCATCCCAGGGTTCTGAAAGAGCTGGCTCATGTGGTTGCTGAGCAGCTCTCCATCATATTTGAAAAATCATGACTGTTGGGTGAAGTCCTCGGTGACTGGAAACAGGGAAACATTACTCCTGTTTTTAAGAAAGGGAGAAAAGACGACCTGGGGAACTACAGGCCGGTGAGCCTCACCTCTGTGCCTGGGAAGATCATGGAGCAGATCCTCCTGGAAGCCCTCTTAAGACATGCACAAGACCAAGAGGTGATCCAAGACAGCCAACATGGTTTCACCAAAGGCAGATCTTGCCTGACCAATCTGGTGGCCTTCTATGATGGAGTGACGGCATCAGTGGACAAAGGAAGGGTGGTGGATGTAATTTACCTGGACTTGTGTAAAGCCTTTGACACAGTCCCTCACCACATCCTTCTCTCTAAATTGGAGAGGTATGGATTTGAACGATGGACTGATCAATAGATAAAGAATTGGTTGGCTGGTCGCAGACAAAGGGTTGTGGTCAACGGCTCTGTGTCTAGATGGAGGCTGGTCACCAGTGGTGTCCCTCAAGGGTCTGTCTTGGGACCGGTGCTCTTCCAACATCTTTATCAATGACACAGATGAGGGTATCAAGTGTACCCTCAGCAAAATTGCAGATGACACCAAGCTGAGTGGTGCAGTTGATACAAGAGAGGGAGGGGATGCCATCCAGAGGGACCTGGCCAGGCTGGAGAAGTGGGCGAAGGAGAATCTCATGAGGTTCAACAAGGCCAAGTGCAAGGTATTGCGCTTGGTCCAGGGCAATCCCAGGTACCTGTACAGACTGGGAGAAGAACTCTTTGAGAGCAGCCCTGCGGAGAAGGACTTGATGTTCCTGGTGGACGAGAAGCTGGACATGAGCCGGCAGTGTGTGCTTGCAGCCCGGAGAGCCAACGATGTCCTGGGCTGCATTAAAAAAGGGGTGGCCAGCAGGGAGAGGGAGGTGATTGTGCCCCTCTACTTGGCTCTTGTGAAGCCCCATCTGGAGTACTGTGTCCAGGCCTGGGGCCCCCAGCACAGGAAGGACGTGGAGCTCTTGGAGCGGGTGCAGAGGGAGGGCCACAGAGATGATCAGAGGCTGGAGCACCTCTCCTATGAGGAAAGGTTGAGGGAACTGGCCTTGTTTAGCTTGGAGAAGAGAAGGCTCCAGGGAGACCTCATTGCGGCCTTCCACTGCTTGAAGGGAGCGTATAAACAGGAGGGGGAGCGACTGTTCACAGGAGTTGATAGTGACAGGACGAAGGGGAATGGTTTTAAACTGAGAGAGGGGAGGTTTAGGCTGGATATTAGGTGGAAATTTTTCCCTGTAACAGTGGTGAGGCAGTGGAACAGGTTGCCCAGAGAAGCTGTGGATGCCCCATCCCTGGAGGGGTTCAAGGCCAGGCTGGATGGGCCCTGGGCAGCTGCTCTAGTGGTTGGCAACCCTACCCACAGCAGGGGGGTTGAAACTAGATGATCTTTAAGTTCCTTTTCAACCCAGGCCATGATTCTGTAGTCTAGTATAAATATTGGTCATTTTCAGGACAGCACAGGTCTTGTGGCTTTTTTCTTTAACTTTAGCAAAAGATGGAAGAGGCTGAAAATATTTTTAAGCAATTACCTGTAACTTAAATGACAGAAGAAATTACTTGCAGTACATTTTTATATCAGAGCAGTGCACTGATAGTGGTGCAGCAAGTTGCTGAAGTGCAGCTCAGCTCTTCCAATAAAAAGCTTGTATTCAAATAGCTTTCAAAAGAATAAAACTACAATTGTATTAAAGCTGATGTCAAACAGTATTTTGTGTTAATATTGGCTGATCGGTGTCGCACTGTGTAGTGCGGTTCTTGCTAGGTAAGATAACATTGTTACTGACGTGTAAAGGTGTTTTAAATAGCATAAAATAGCAGTCATCACAATTCTTAACATCCAGTCTGCAGTTCTGAAGCCAAATATCTGTTTTCTTAGTTGGCTAGCAAAATATATGCAGTGGATAAACAGGGTTACTTTTCTACATTTTGCTAAAGAAAAACAAATGTATCTTTAAGGACCCAATGAGAAGAAGTGTGGATATTTCTGTTAAGTGCAAAATATTTCCTGTGTACAGAAATAAGGATCCTGACTTCGTTCAGAATGGAGATAGCTGTAAATTGTTTATTGATTTGGTCCAAATTACTGTTCAATATTTCTCACGCAGGAAGGTTTACAGACTAAGCTTTAGGTGACTGTTTGGTTAAGTCAAACACAGTTGGTTTGGTGCCCATACAAAAACCAGTATTTTGTAACTTCTTGTGCCTACTGCTTAACGGTGGCTGTAATTGATTTGTATTAATTACAACAGTGTTCATTTGAAGCGTTTAATATTGCACATGGTTGTTAGTCTGAAATAAATTCAGGGATTACACAGGAACATTTTTGTCTGGCCTCAGGTTTGTCTGTTATTCCACTGCATAATGTGTTACTTCATGCTTAAATATTTGATTTCCCCGAGTTATTTCAGAAATAAGTAAAAATTAATTAAATCTGAGCTTCTGGGAAAATACAAAGCTGTTCTTTTCCAGGAGAAAACCAGCTAATTCCCTAATTGTGTTATCTTTCTTTTTGTTAACAAAATTTTAAGGTATTAAACAGCGAAGTTAGTGATCTCCCTCTTCATTTATTAAGACAGACTTCAGGCATGTCAAGCCCTCATTCTGGTCTTGTCTCATTAGTGTAGAACTTGCCTGTCAGGGATGCTCTAGCTGAGGAAGAACCTGGAGAACAGGCAACTCGTGTGCTGTGTAGTTGTACAACTCTGTTGTGGTAAGAAGTTTATAGTGGCTGTGTAAACACATTATAGGGTAAAAATATGGACAGCATATAGATATTGAAGGTAAACACCTCCTGTCCCTGTAGTAACCTGGTCAAAACTGGCTTCCCTTGTTAGAAAGCACATCCCTGGGTTATAGCGTGGGGCAAAACTGGACGAGCTGATGGGCACACGAGACCTTTTTATTTCTAAACCATCGTGGCTACAGTAAGCAATTTCATAAGCTGAGGTACTCGATCTACAATGGTTTTGGAGGTGTTTTTGATTAAGTTTCTTCTGGTATACTGCTTTAGCTGAAACTTGGTTAATATGTTGAGGCAAATGGCCTGCAAAACTATCCTGCAGCACTAAAACTGAAAGAAATGTAAATTTTGAGTGGGATCTTCCTGGACTATAGATCTACACAGGCTGTAAGGACAGGGTGAGTATTTTGTGTCTGTAGTGTTTCGAAGGGGGGGGGGAAAAGGCACGTCAGCAGGTTGCTAGTTCTTAAAATGTTTAAGACACACATTGCAAACAGCTGGACTGTTCGTTCTTAGCTGACAAGTAGCAGTTTTAACATAGAAGTGCCATTTGGGAAATGATGTGTTAGTGAGTAACTGTTAGATCACTTAACCATTGAAATCTGATCTTACGATGGTAGCACTTAGAAAACTGCCAGTCATTTTAATAATTTTGGTCTTAAGGGTCAAGCAATGGATATCAGGTGGTCTGACTTTTTGAGATCTTGAACAATACAAATTAGAAGCAAGGAAGCTGCCCAGAATATAGCCAGCATTTCCACTGTGAGAGGAAGGCTTCTTACAGCAAATCCGGGGAGCTGGGAGTATGTCTTGGGATTTTCAAATACCAGTTCAAAAGAATGGAGTCTAACTGGAAGGGTTTCTCCTGCTTCCTTGTTTTTAGCTATTGCTGAACTGTGCTTGCACACTCTGAAGGCTTTTTCTTGTTTCTCTTTTCTCTTCTGCCCCCTGCAGATGAGTAGGTTAGAGGTGGGTGGGCAAGAAATTAGGAGGAGACACAGCTGGAACAGCTGCTGACTTTAATCGATCATTGCATGCCATATGATGTTGTGCTCAGCAATAAATGCTCAAGGAAATGAGAAAGGAGGAGGAAGGAGGGACATTCTTTATGGTGTTGTCTTCCAAAGCAAGTATGGTGTGGGCTGAGGCCCAGCTTTTTAGGAGGTGGCTGGACACCTGCCTGCTCATGGGGAATAGTGAAGAATTTTTTTTTCTTTGCTTGTGTGCAGTTTTTACTTCACTTACTAAAGCTCTTGTTGTCTAGAAGTCTTCTCCCCTTCCCTCTGTTTTCTCCCTGTCCTGAAGGAGAGGAGAGTGAGCAGCTCTGTGCATGTTTGGCTGGGGTCAACCCCACACAGTCCTGAGCTAAAGATCAGGAGAGGGAGGTACAAAATTCTTTTCTAGGCCTCAGAAAAGCGTTTGTAGAATATGTCAATATTGAAATGCAAACTGCTGCAGTTGCATGAGTGGTCTAGCTTGTGTATCTGTTGTACAAAGGCAGAAAATAACTGCTCAAAATGTTATCCAGCTCTTCAATGCACCTTCTTGCTTTTGATGGTTAATTATTTAGTCACTGAGCTCCTTAGAGCTCAGAACTGGATGGACTTTAAAGCAGTGCCTTTAACAGTGGTAGTGTACAGAGCTGGAATAAAACAATGAGTGTTTAATTTGAGACTGTGTAGTAACTTCAAGTCAAATATCCCAAGTGTCACTCTGGGATTTCAGGCCAACGTACTTTAGGTCTGTCTCAACAGGCAGCACAGCTGAGAAACTACAGTAAGGTTCATAAACAGGTCCAATTCTGTGAGAAAATTAATTGGGCTGCGCATGGCAACTCATAGTGTAGTTTAGGAATCAAGAGTACTGAATGTGTTCAGTTTTCCGCCGTTCTTAGTCATGGATATTTTCAGCAGTTGGTTTTGCAAATCTCTGTATAATCATTCCCTGAGAGCTTGCATGCTAGTGGTGTAAAGTCTGTGCTGTATGAGGTGTTAAAGGATTTGTGGGGTTAATATGAGATTGCCCTGCGTTTCATTTCACGTTAGGTACAGATGCATGTCTTTAGGAAGCTTTTAATTGGAGAAAGAGCTGGCTTCTGTTGATGCATAGCCATAAGGATTATTCACAGTGTAAGCAAAATCTTGTTACCAGCAAACAAACTTGCTAAAGTTTGTTTTGGTTTTTTTTGGGGGTGGCAGTGGACGCAACATATGGTTTTCCAGCTTAATCTGGCTAACTCAGATGTTATGTGACATCACTTAGAAGCAGAAAGCTGTAAATAAAATTGCTAACAACGGAGATTATTAGAAGCAATAGATATCCTAGAGAAACAGCTGTGAGCCTTTTTTTGGACTTGTTTATTCCTGTTGTCAGTATAGAATTATACCCAAGAAAATCTTCTGTATATGGAATTCTGAAAATAACTAATGTATTTATTTCCCTTTTCCCCTTAGGTCCAAGATGGGCCTCTTGGAACACTGGTGTTTTTATTTGCATAAGATGTGCTGGAATACACCGAAATCTTGGGGTCCATATATCAAGGGTAAAGTCTGTCAACTTGGACCAGTGGACACCTGAGCAAATACAGGTAAAATATCTTAAAATATGTTTTCATTTTGGAGTGATGCCAGGAATCCTTTTGAAAGGACTTTTTATCATAATCCCCTACCTTAAGTGTTTTACAAAGTAGTTTTTAACGCGTTATATTTCTACTGTAATGAGTTTAAATTCTGAAAATTTATTTCCGAAATTGGTTTAGCTGTCTTTTCTGTGTCATTTTAAATGTATTGCACCTTGCCACAGGGACTCGGAAAGCTGCTTCTTTGTTATATCTGTAGAAAATACATTGTAAGCCTTTTCCTTTTTAGTAGGAGGCAGTATGATAATGTTTACACACCTGTCTGATTCTTGATTACATTGTGTTGGTGTACCAAGTACTGCCTTTTCCAGGTATGCTCCAGTCTGAAGCCTCTTTCTGCTGCCAGTCAAATTTTCTTGCTCCTGTGCCTCCTGGTCTGAAGAGCCATGCTGAGAGGTGAAAGCTTCTTTCATCTGTATAGTTAGCTTTTGTCCACCAGGTCTTGGCAGGCAGCCCTCCAGTGCCGTGGGAGCGTCTCCCAAGATATGTGGCAGCAAAGAGGTCTCCAAGTTAAAAACTTGCAGTGTCATTTGAGCACACCAACAGCATTCTGACTGTTTCAGGATTTAAAGTATTTATGGACATGCGCTAACTGTTTTCTACCTCTTTTCCTTAGTGCATGCAGGAAATGGGAAATACAAAAGCAAGACTACTCTATGAAGCTAATCTACCAGAGAACTTTCGAAGACCTCAAACAGATCAGTATCCTTTTTGTTTTAGCTTCTGCATTGAAATGACTTTCAATGTAATTTAGATGTTATGAATGTTTCGAGGAACTGCAACATTTGGCAACTCACCTTATTTATTTCATTGGTATTATTATATAAGAAATGATAGTGGAAGTTGGGAATGGTTCAGAAAAGGTTTGAATTACTTTAGTCATAGCAAATCTACTTTGTAATGAGATTTGGCAAGCCCCATTTATTTTTCCTTTCAGAAGAGGCGACTTCATAAATTCTCTATATGTAGGAAGTTAGAGTGATACTAGAGAGCTCTTGAATATTCTATCTTTATCTAGAGTAACTGCCAGCTGAAGTTAGAAGCATTTGAACAGAAAATAATGAGCTGAATGGTAAAGTAAAATAAGCCATTGGATCTTACTCAAGTGAAGTATGTATTTCTTCCTCTAGATTAAGTATTCTGTAATTTTTTAGAGTTGAAGTGTGTGAATTCTATGAAATCTGGGAGCACAGGTGACTAGCATGGGCATATTTAAAAAAAACCAAACCTCCCTGGTGGCCGGCCCTTGTGTTGGTGTGTGGCAATCACCCATGCGTCTGGAAGGGGAGGATTGAAAAAAAATTGTCTACTGCCAGTAAGTAGCTTTCCACAAAAAAAGTTTTTCAAATATACTGAATCCTCAGGATAATGTATAATGACATTAATTTAGATTTGTATTAGCTCCTGCTTTAGTGAAGTTGCTCCACAGGGAGGATTTACTTCACCTGGTCTTGCTGGAACTCTCTAACTGTAATGAAATCCTAAACACCTACTGTTAATTAAGCTGAATCTTTCCCCAGCTCTCTTAGCCTGATGATGATACAGGCTATGGAGGCTGATAGATGGACTTAGTTGTAGCTGGATCTCGGTGTTCTCTTTCTACAACCAGAAGTTGTTTTGGTTCTTCTGTTTATCAGATACTATGCTAGATATGCTACTTGCAGAAGTTTTTGGGGTATTTTTTTGAAGGGTTAGACTCCTCGTTATAAAATGCACTTGAGCAGAACAGATATGTTTCTTCATATTCCAGTAGCTTTTAAATTAAACATGCATACACATAAGAAAAATATCTGGAAACAGATAGCACTGTAGTATTCCGGCTGTAATTTTCTAGAACTTTATTTCAGCCGTAAGACTGAAATATTTTGACTAAAACTTACTTAAACACAGATTTCGAAGATGTATATTTTGTTCTTACTGCAGCTAACTTGAATTCACTGGTACTATTGCAAGAGAAGCAATAATACTTTACTGTAAGGTCATCTTGTCAGATCAGACCAAAAGTCTCATTTTCCGACTTTCAGTTCTTTTGTTGACACTGTATAAGGCAAAATAATCATATAAACTTTTGAACAGTTGTCAAGTTCTAAGTCGTGGACTTGGTCAGCTATATTTCATTGCATGTGTTCCCTTTATTAAAAATACAGTGCCAGAAGAGAGAATGTAACCATTTTCAGTTTTTTCTCAGTTTTCCCGTAACTTGGGCAGCTACTTACCTGCTTGGCATTCATGACAAGCTGTTGTGTAACAAGGTTTTTTGGCCTTTCTTCTTTGCCCTTTGTGTCAGTACAAAATCAGCGTTGTGTCTCATCAGGATTATGTTTATGAATATTCTCAATATTCTGAATAGTCATTTGGATGAACTACAAAAACTCTTTGCATTTAATGCTTGCTTTTGTATATGTTGTTCTATATTATTGTTTAACATCGTGTAGCACTATAATATACTTATCTTCTACTTTTTAGCTAGTAGAATAGAGGCATAGGAGAAACGTGTGCGAGGGTTCTGCCCAAAATCTCCTGATAAATGTCCCCCATCATTTCTGCTTCTTAGTCACAAGACTGACCTTTCTGGGTGCTTTTTTTTTATTCTTCCCTTGTACTTAGCTTCTATGCCAGAGCATCCCTGCCAACTTGCTATCCTAACAAGAGGATCTTCTTGGTGGCTTTTTCAATGTCACTTTTAGCTTCCTACTTGAAAGTGCTTTTTCCAAGAGTAGGTTGAATAACTTTTTTTATCTCTTCATTTTATTCACTTCTTAAAACAGTTCTGGCATTTGTTAAAGTTGCTGAAAATTATTTCATTTACAAGACCTCAGTAGGTTATTGATCTAAAGAAATGTAGATGCTGTCCAAAAGTTCATGCATGTTGAAGTGTGGTTACTTGAATAAAGTTGATATTTTTCAAAATACACAACTTAATACCCCAGTGTAATAGCATCCTGAAAAATTTAACCCTTTGAAATTTAAATACTCATGATTCTGTGTTAATAATTTTCAATTTAAAACTTTCTAATTCTCTGAAGTATCAAGTGTGCATTCTGGGAAACTGCTAAAAATAGGAAAATATTTATGCAAAAGAACTAAAATATTTAATGTCAAAGTCTGAGAAACCAAAACTTAGAACATTTGACAAAATAAATGTTGCTTTTGGCAAATAACTAAGGCTTATTTGAAGAGAGGATGGGTTGTTCTAAGGTATTTTACAACAAACAGGTTTTGAATCTTTCCTGTTCACTTCTAAATTATAAGGTATACTTCTAAATTGTAAGGTATAATTTAGAAGTTGTCAGAAGTTATCCAGTTACAGCCCCAAAACATGGGAAAAAATTAAATTCCCTTTCTCTGTCTCCTCACCCTACTGAGATTACATCATGCAGTAATTTGTACTGCAAGATGAAGATAAACTTTGAGGGAATCCTGGTTAGTCTTAGCTAAATTTTAAAAGTTGTAGGAGTTGCTTATTGCACAACTTCCATTCATCTTTAGTTTGATAATGTGCATTGATTTTTCGCAAAATGACTGCTCTTTGGTGGATGTAAAGAATAGTGCAATATTAGTGCTAAGACAGTTGTACGTTCAAAGATGCCCTTTAGAATGTAGGTATATTTGGAAAGAGGTAGAAAAGAGTGGTTTGGGGTTTGCCACTTCTATGAAGCAGTGGCTTCAGATGACACTTGCATGCAATTTGAAACTAAATGTGGTTGTTGATGATCTAATTTAATGCACAGAATGAAGAAACTGAGTGCTCTGACCTCAGTGTTAGTTTCAAGAGAGAGTACGTGGAACTATAAGGTACCTTTCCATGGGTGGAGGAAAAATTGCTGTGCAAGTTTAAGATGCAATGAATCTGAGCTTCCATAGTTGCAATTTCAGTTTTTTGAATGAATAAACACATTGCTTAACAAATTAGTTAGAATTTATTCTACAGATACTAGAGAATCATCTCTACTAAAGCTAAAGTCTTCACGCTGCATTGGATGAGCAGCTTTATGAAGCCAAAAGAATAACTGAAGAAAACAACTAGTTGTCCATCTTGTGTTTAAGCTAGAGAGCTGTCGGTTCTGGTCTTCTGCATCAGTATGCTTGCTGCTGTTTCCACCTTTGCCTCAATATCTTTTAAAAAGATATTTAAAATGTTAGTTTTCTTTCCCTTCCACAGAGATATTTGTTGTAATGGGAGACTCACTGATCTCAGAGACTGTTTATGGTCAGCTTTTGATGCTTGATATAACTTCTGCAAATCAGAGAACAGGTACATACGTTTCACCTTTTATCTGAAGATAAAGTATTTTTTCCTAAGTTATGATAGTAAAATATACTTCAATTATTTACTGTATGTGAGTATCTTTGTTCAAGCATTTGCAGTGCTGCAGCCCTGTAACTTATAAATACCAAGTGAAAATATGTGAACTGTGGAACACTGAGTTACTTGTAGTGTATCTTTCTCATGTTGTTTCATTAAGAGATTAAACTGATTAATTCTCTGTAGCAAAAGAAGCTCTTTTTGGACACTGCAGTAGCAGTCGTTCTGTGTAGAGCAGTTTGTTCTGTTGTTCTAAAACTACAGAATGAGATGGAGCAGGAATCTGGTGCAAATCTTTAATTTGAATAACCTCTCAGCTTTTTAGGTTAATGTTGCTATTTCTCTGAATGCATGTTTTCCTTAAATGAGCTACTTCCAGAGCTGTGGAATTTTTCATCAGGGATAAGTACGAAAAGAAGAAGTATTATGACAAAAATGCAGTTAATGCCTTCAATGTAAGTAAATGGTTTCACCAAGAATTCTGTCACTTATTTTTTTGAAAGCTACATAAGAGAAATGTAGAAAACATTACAGTTATTAAAATGTATTTCACAGTCAAAATTTTTTTGATACAGAGCTAAATGGTTATCTTTTTCCATGTGGCAGGGATAAGATAGGATTACTGTTTCTGGTGACTTTGTCTTTCCCCATTGTCTGTCAATACCTTGATGAGAAAACCTGGGGTGTTTTGGGCCCTCTTCTATGGGTCTCATTGCTCTGCTAAATTCCAGGCTGTTGCTTGCAGCAAGATGCACGGTAAGAGCAAACACAGGCAGTATGGCAAACCAGCTGCTTAATGGTGTAGCTGTGTGCTCAGTGCAGTAAGGTGGTGAGTGCTTTTCTGGCAAAGCAATTTTGAGATTGTCAGCCTTTACTGAATGAAATTCACAGCTTTGTTAGGTGTTTTGGATAGGGATATTTCTGGGGCGTACAATCTAGTTGATATATTTTTATTTGTATGGGTGTATATATGCTTAAAACAACCGCTCTTCTGTACCTACATGATTTAGCATGTAATTTACTACTTATCTGACTAGGCAGTGAACTTTGTCAGGGAAATGAGTCCAAGGGTGGGCAAAAAGAGTGGGAGTTTATGCTCCTTTGCTATCTGAAAGAGTGGATCTTTGCATGAGAGTTTCATTTTAGAAGGATTAAAAAAACAAACCTGTAAACTAGAGAAGTGTAATTCATTAAGCGTTGTTGAAGTAGGGGAAAAATTGCTTCACTTAAGAGGTAAAATGAAATTGTGGTTTGAATTACACTGTCAGTTACCCTTCTTTACTTTTATTCCAAAGTAGAAGTAGGAAGAATTGTTGAAAACCATGCCAGTTTTAAAAGTTCAAAAGACTCCCAAGATCTTTCTAAACAGAGAACCTAGGTGGCTAATGTAATAGTCCACTGCTGCCTTAATATTTTGGAGGAGTAATCACATTTTGCTTTATTGTATGCAGACTAATTTTAATCGTTTACCTGTCGTAGCAGCAAGGATAGAACCCAGACAAGCTGAAGAGGTGTGTGTTACTGCTGAGTAGAGAACACTGTTTTCGTTCTTCCTACTTGGGGTTTTCTCAGAGCCTAATGTAAATGGCATAATCTCTTTGAGATAGGAGCAAAATCTGATTATGAAATATTTTAGCAGTAGACGACTCATGCACACACGCATTTATTCAAGGCCCCTAGACATCAGGATTGAGGTAGGCAATTTGCAATCACAGTTACAGCAGAATCCTTAAAGTACCCAGTACTGAATTAGCTGAACTAGTGTAGTGCCTGTAGTCCTTGCCTGGGTTGGGTTACCTCCTTGGCTCTGCTCCCAGCCCAGCTCAGTGCGCCTGTAGTGCTGTGACTGCTATTCAGGGGTCGTCTTTCCAGTGGGCCTGGGACTGACAGAGAAGAAGAAGAAAAGGTGAAGCTGGGCCTCTACTCTGCATGTTTGATATGCTGGTTTTCTGCTCCTGGATGCTGTTGGCAGAGAAGAGCGGAAGGTACCCCACACTTCTGGCACATGGAGGTCCATGGGGACTTTAGGAAGAACAGGGTGAGGAAGGGGATTCTGCGGGGGTACGCATTGCTGTGCCCATGTGCAGGGGGTGGTGGTGGTTTCTAAAGGTTTCCTTTTGCTGTCCTGGTGAGGAGACACCTTCCTTCTTCCCACCCTGTCAGGAGGTGGCTAAGATTGACAGGGGTTGGCTGTAGAGGAAGGGGGGAGATTCCTGCTTGTAGTCTTCAGCTCTCTGCCAAGTTGTGATGGGTTTGCCCTTGCCTGGGAGCCAACCCCACACAACCTGCTCACTCACCCTCCCCACTCCTGAGGATGGGGGAGAGAATTAAAGGGGTAAAGGGAAAAAAAAAAGACTCGTGGGTTGAGATAAGAACAATTTAATAACTAAATTACAATAATATTGGAAATAATACTATATACAAATATACAGATGAGTGACACGCAGTGACACTGCCCCCCACCCAATGACCAAGGCTCAGCCTATTCCCGGCTAACGATCCCGGAGCAGGGAGAGTCCCGAAACCGCACTCATGGAATGGAGAGAACAGTCCAAGCGTCCCAGACCCAGAGCTGATCAAGGGAGGGAGAAGGCCCTGGGAGAGGGACCACCCTGAGAGAGACAACCTGGAGCAAGAAGGGACCCAGAACAAAAAAGGGTCAAGCTTCTGGAGGGTCCTCACCTCTATCCTGGGCATGACGGGTATGTTATGGAATAGATTATTGACCACTTTGGGTCTCAATCCCGAACCTAAGATCAAATCCTGGGCTGGTCACTGGGGCTGTGCTCCATCCCAGCTTCTGTTTGCAGACAGCCAGAGAAGCTGAAAGACCTTGGGCTGTCCTGGCAACAACTGTAAACATCACTGTTACCAGCTTTCTTCTGGGCACAAATCCAAAACACAGCCTCTTGCTAGCTACTGTGAAGAAAGTTAACTCTGTCTCAGCTTAACCCAGGACACAAGTGTTTTGGTAGCATCAGAGCACTTGCTAGCATGATACGTTCATGAGTAATAGTCTTGTGAACTGTTCAGGTGGAGTGTCTGTGCTACCCAATGACAAGCTCTTCTGGAAAATTCCTTTACCTCAGTTACTTTTGCAGAGGGCACCCTGTGTCCTATTTTTAATTGAAATCAGCATTTTTTGGGGGAAGTGAGCTTTAGCGTACTTGGTTTTGTTATCACATTTGAAATTGCAATGCTTTCCACTTGGATTAGGACCAGTTTAAGCTGGAGATGTGTACGTATGCTGCCGTTTGGTAAAATGAGTCCTTTCTGGGTATGAGCAGGTAATACCGAAGTGCAGAAACAGGCTTGCTCTGCCCTAAGGCTCTCTTTCCTTAACCAGTAATTTCCCTGAGGTGGTGGTTAAAAATTTAAGGGGTTTTCCCAGATTTGGTCCACTGTTGCAAATTGCTTGTGGCAAAAGCTTCCTGTGGCATAAAAGCTGATTTGATCAGATGGTCTTAAAACATGTAGTACAGTATTTCTTCTAGCTTAATTTTGGCAAGATCAGAAGCTCTTCAGGTTTGTCTAACATCTGTGTTGATGTGGTATTCTGTCGGTTGGAGCCTAGGAGTATATGCCAAAGTTCAGTTCTTGGTTCTGTGATGCTCAGGATTCATTTATCTTTTATTTAGTTACAATTTTTTTTAATAATTGTTAATTATATGAGCTGTTTTGCTTTCTGACAAGACTGTATGACTAAATTTGTTTTTTAGAGACACACAATAATAGAGTTAAATTTGTTTTTTAGAGACACACAATAATAGAGTTAGCTAGGATGGGGACCAGTAGTGCCATCAAACATGCAGACTAAAAATAGAAAAATATGAAAAATTAAATTATATTTTTAACAGTTCACTGAAAAGCAATGCAGGATAAAAGCTATGGGCAAAAAAAGCATCTGCATTTTTATTGGCTAGTTATATTTTAAATAGAATAATGCATTCAAGTAGAAATCAAATATACATTAGAAAAATACAATGCTGACTGAAGGCAACCTAGCTTAAAAAAAAAAAAGAAAATCTATTAAAATGCGTAGATCTCAGTTTTCTGATTCATTGTTAGTGGGAAAATGTGAACAGGACTGAATGAGGAGTGCAATTTCCTTGGTTGTTTTAAGTGGGTTATCAGTATATGTTTACTCTCTTCTTGCTCAGACTCCCTTCTGGCTTGTGACTTTTTTATAAAAAGACCGGAGAGACTGACACCCTTGAGCAGTGGTGTGTTAGGTTTTGGGTTTTTTTTTTCTTTTTCACTTTGGTTGATTTTTTTTTTGTGGTTTTATTTTGTGTGGTACTGGGAGACATTCTGTTATACAGTCCTAATTCTTAACCACAATTGTAGGCTTTAGCCTTGAGAAGAGTATGGAATGTAGCAGGGATGGTAGCCTCAGGTGGGCAAAACAGAGTGCTCTGGGTCAGGTTAGGAGATGTAAGTAGAGAATTTATCAACGTGATCACACTACGCTTGTCCCTTCTTTTTGCAGATGTACTTTCACATGTACTCCAGGTGAAACAAAAAGTAGGAGCTCCAATTCAGAATAAGCAATGCAAGTGGGGGGAAGCCTGTAAAAAAAAAAATCTACAGAAATTGTTTTCACTATTCTTTACAAAAACTGATAATACAGTTAAAATCAGTCTGATATTTTAATGAGTATGTCAATGTAGATGAGCTTTATGGGTACCTTTCAAACGTTTTGGAATATTTCTACATTTTTAGATATTGCTGGGAACAGAGGCTTTTTTCTAATGATTAGAGATTTTTATTAACACTTAAAGTATGCGTTTGCTGCTTCATAATAAGACAAGAAGAAAAAGTTTTAGAAAAATGTCTAACAATGCATTTGTAGAAATACTTTATTTCCAGAGCACTGGAATATTGCTATTTTTAGAAAAAAATTGTTTAGCTGCTGTTGAAGTAGCAATATTTCTTTTTAAGTTTTATTCTGATCAATGTAAAGAAGATAATTTTGAATAAATTAGCCCACCCAAGGAGGCAAACTTTTTTTTTTGTACCCCATGGAGGTATCTTCAGATGCATGTCAGCTCTTTGATTTGAAATAGTCTGTAAATGCTTTGATACAGTCATAGGGTTGTGATATTATGACTAAAACTGTGAAGACAACTGTGTGTTATTTATCATAGTTAGGAAAATGTATCCTTTTATCAAAGTATATTTTGTTTAAGCAGTGTAACCCGTGACAGTTAGAAGTAGTATTTCTCAAGCCAGTGCCTATCATAACTCTCTCCCAACTTTAACAAGAGTCACACCAGTATAAAAGATCAACACTTTGAGAAAGTAGGTCGTGGTCCTACTGTGGTGAGACCTTGGTTTGTCAAGACTTCTAAAGATCAGCTGCTTGTGTCTCTTGACCTGGCCAGCTGCCTTCCTCTTTTGCTTTGGTGTGATGTAATTTTGAAACGTTCAGGACTTCATTTTTTTTTTGACAGTTTTTACAGATGCTTCAACTTTAAAAGAGGAATAATACAAGTAAAAACACTTGAAGCTTACATGCTGTTGCTTGGGAATGTGTGTGTGTATATATATATATGTTTGTGAATAGCATATGTGATTTGGTATTGTTAATGGCAGGGACTTTTTTTGCTCTTTGAATAATCAACTTAGCAGCAATAGCTGTTAGCAAGTCAACTTATTTTAAATATCATCAGCTTAATGCTGTACTCTTGGACTGTACTTTTCTGCCAAACCCCCGTCTCGATTTTTGGGCATACATAAACTGTGAATGATTCATGGCATAGAATCCAGTAAAACAGACTTCACATAGTAGTGAAACGATTAGGGCATCTCTATAAATGTGCTGCATCTGAGATACAGTAACGTGAGCTGTGCAATATGTTGCGCTGTTTGACTTGATTTATCCTTGCAAGCTTATACAACACACTTGGGAGCTTGGATCATTTCTGTAATTAACTACAGATGGTTACCATAGTTCAGGTGGTGTGAGGTAATTTTGTATGTTAAAACTCCCCTTCAGATGGGTGCTGACATGAAACTGCTAAGGAGTATCATTCCACGGCAGGCTTGCACCTGATTATCGATTCCAAGCAGAGGCAGATCCTTTTGTATTAATCATAAGGTTGGGTTTTTTTTTGTACACAAAAATCCTAGAACTGAAGGGTAGAGCATCCAAAGCAGTTTCTTCTGTAACAATCTTAGTCCTGAACACTGTTGCTTATTAAATCTTTTGTTTGCTTTAGGCTCTCATTAAACTCTTTATGCTCCTTTAGATTCCTGCAGCACTCTTAGAACAGCACATCTTACAATTAGACAGACACTTTTCCCCAGTGTGCTGGTTTTGGCTGGGATAGAGTTAATTTTCTTCAGAGTGGCTAGTATGGGACCATATTTTGGGTTTGTGCCGAAAACAGTGTTATAACACAGGGATGTTTCAGTTATTGCTGAGCAGGGCTCACACACACAATCAAGAATTTGAACTTCTATGCTTAAATAAGTGACTTGAAGACCTTTTTCAGAATTGTTGCACTAAATATGAGTGGAGCAAATATGAGCCTTGTTGAAGACATAAGGCGTATTCCGAGAGAATGAAATACAAAGCTATCGTGATTTTTTTTTTTTTTTCTTTTTTGGGAGAATAAAGAGCCTTACTGTTTTAGAGAGACTTCTTATGGTAGAGGAGACTTGCATAGTTCTAAATCTGGGTATATAGAAGGAACTCCAAAGGTGAAAAACACCATACAGGCTAGGCAGCTGTCCATCTTTACTCCCTTTTTAGTAAATTTTTCCCCTTTTTTCCCTGTTTAGGCTTTTCTCCCGTGTTCCTCTAACCAGATCTTAGCACAATTACAGTTACTGTTTTGTTTCTGGGGCTTTTTTTGCCTTTTTTTTGTCTGGGATTTGTTGGTAATTTTCTGGATAACATGGTATTCTCTTACTTCCTCATACCTGTTTTTACTACTTCCATGAAAACCATGTCTGAAGACAGTCATGCTGAGCCAGAAAAGAAAAACTTCGGTCCAGAGGACCTCTGACCGCAGCGTGTGGTTGTCACAGCCTGTAATGCAAGGGGATTTTTTTTTTTTTAACCTAATTTCCTGTGATAATATATTTTTGGAAGCTGTGGCAGATGTAGCTGTTCTTGGCTTTTGGGCCAGATTCGTTTCCCAGTTCTCATGAGGTTTGTTACCTGTATTGGGGAAACAATGTTTACATTTTATTTTCTGACATCACCAGCAGATATGAGAGATGTTTAATGAATTGAAAATGGATTTTTTGCAGTTTATTAATGGAAATTCTGTTACAGGCTGAAAAAATGATGTCGTGATGTAGTCGAGCTGATTGTCATCTTCGTTGAACTACCATAATTTTTGATTCTTTTGAAACACTTAAACTAAAAATGAATGATGTACAGACAGCATGGTGTGAATGCAGGATGAGGAGTGTTCTTGGGAATCTATTCAGAATATCACAGTTGCTCAAAGTCAGACTGCTTTTTCCAGTGAAAGCACATTTCAAGTGTTAGCTCACACTCATGACTATCACAAGAAAGCAGATATTTGACAAGTTCACTTTTTGGCCCTGTTGGTTTCCCTTGATTATCTAACCAATCCTAAGACAAAGTAGTTGAATCCGGACTGGAAAATGAAAGATTGCTGGAGACATCACTTTCTAGTTTGGAAGAACTTGTTCAGAGGTTAGACTTACCCGTATTAGTGACTGTAATAATAAAACCTGAAGAGTAAGATGGCCTCGCTTCCCCTCCATACTTAACATCTTAGGAAACAGCATCATCTGTTCAACTAATGTGAAGGCGGTTCCTAGCTGTATAGGAGTATGAGTGTGTAACAACTTATTGGTCTGGTAGCTGTTCACTTCAGAATTACTAATGAGTTTTAAAGAATAGAAATCCTGTTGTTTAAGAGAGAAAATACGCATATATTATCTTTCTTGGGTTTAATAAAAAATTTAGCTGATCCCAAGGCTGATTCTCTACTTAATATTCCTGTCAAATTTCTGCCCATCCTTAAATAGGTTTATCACCAGTACCTGGAATGATGTCGGAGGTGACAATAGCAGGTAGAATTTGCTCTTCTTGAAGGGAAGATGTTAGGAAAGGTCAGAACCCTTGGCTTTGTACAGGTCTGAACAGAGCTGATAAAAATGCATTGACTGGGTTTCTGTGCTTGGATGAGACATACTGCTTGATTTTTGGTTGCAAATAGAATAATTCAAATTTGTGACTGTACCTGACAGGCTGAAGTGCTCAAAGGGTGACTTGGCTTATCTTCAGCAGAAGGCATTTTTTCACTCTGGAAATAAGGCAGAAGTATGACAAGACCGGTGGCTCCAGGACTGGTACTCGGCATCTCCAAATACTTTGGGATGTGTGTTTTTATGAAAGTAGCTTCTGGACAGAGTATTCAACTTGACTGATGATCTGTGTTGAGTCCCAAATATTAGTAATTAAAGCTATGTGACTGGTAACGGGGAGGGACAGTTGTTAATGAAGCTCATTATCTTAGATGAAGTGACCAAGAGAAATAGCAAATGTTGCTTGTTTTAGTTCTCTGGGAGTTAGTATGAATATCACAGAATTACTGATTAGAGGAAGTAAGCTTTGAAATAAATGAACACACAGTTTACCAGTGAGCCAAGAGGACACATGTGATTTTTTTTTTTAGAACTGAGGTTCCAGAATAAGTGAAATCTGTCTGAAATACACCGTTGAGTAACAGCTGCTTGCATGATTCTTTGAGACACAGGACTGCATTAATGAAGGGGTTTCTGGTACCCAGTCTGCATAATTTAATTTGACTGTGTCTACACGTTGCTAAGTTAAAAGTGTACTAAAGTTGCACAGAGGTTCAGGAAATCAAGTTTGAAGCAATCATATTTTCCAAACCTTTTAAAATCTTAGCGCCTTCTCTTTGATGTAGAATAAAAACTGTAAAAAGACAATCTTTCTTAAACTTTTATTTATTTTTATATCTAGCACAGTGACTCTTATGCCATACAAGTAATGAGGAGAAGCAGTGAGGTCACTGTGTTGGGTGTGGATAAAGATTGCCTATGTTGATACAGTCGCAAACAATCTCTGCAGCTTTAAAAAAAAATAAATACATAGGAGAAGAAAGTTTACAACTTCTCAGAATGCATATGGAAATTGTCTTATTCAGGGTGGATGGTGCATCAGCTTAAGCAGATTCCAGATACTTTCAGTCCTCAAAATTACAAACTGGCACCATCTATTCCCCCACACAGAGTATGAATATATTATCATGTCCTGACAATGTTTAGAGAATATTAAACAAAGTTTCTATATTTAAGAAAGGGTGTGAATTATGTATGGAGCAGAAGTTTCATATAACTTGTAAGTTCACTGAAGGAAAAGAATAATGGGTCTACATTTTTCTGTGCTTTCCTAGGACATTGCGTGTAATATAAGAAGTATGAACTTAGGCAACTGGATAAAATACGATGTGAATTTATAGATTGTGATGGCACATTTTCCAGAAAGTTATCTTAAAGGAGATTAAATCCATAATACATTTACCGCACTAAACTATTTCACATAGGCACCTTCAGATGGAGAAACTGGGGTACGATAGGGTGTGTGAGCAGTAAGTTTATAATAGCCAGCACGGAGAAGCATTCAGTCATTGGCTTGGAGAGAGGTTACCAGTTACCTGTCCCAGTATTATTGCAAGAACCATGTTGAGTTTTTTCGTGGTCTATGAAGAATTTGTGAATCAAGCTATATGAAGTATTTTTGAAATATGCTAATGAAGATAAGGCGTCAATAGGAAGCACTGAAATATCATACTAGAATTATGACTTGAGGGCAGGGATAGTGGAAGTGGAATAAATTATTTTGCAAGATCATGCTGTTAGAATGAATTGAATTATAGAATTCGGAATAGCTCAGGCTGGAAAGGAACCTTGTAGATCATTCAATTCCCCCTGCTCAAATTGGGATCGACAAGAAGAGGTCTCTTAGTCATGGCTGGTTGGGTTTTGTGTATCTCCAGGGCTGGAGACTCCACAACCTCTCTGGGTAACCTGTTCCAATATTCAATCACCCCCCCAGCAACAAAACAAAACAAAAAAACCCACCCAACCAGAAAAAAACAAAACCAACTGTTTATTCTTATGCTTCAGTGGAATTCCCTGTGTTTCAGTTTACATTCAGTGCCTCTTGGTCCTGTTTCTGGATACCACAGGCAACAGTCTGCCTCAGTCTTTGCTCCCTCCCACCAGGTATTTACACACATTAGTAAGACTTCTTCCCTCTTCTCCCTCCCATAAGCTTTCTCTCCTCCAGGCTAAACAATCTCAACTCACTAGGCCTCTCCTTATCTGAAAGGTGCTCCAATCCTTTAATCATCTTAGTGTCCCTTTGCTGGACTTGCTCCAGTCTGCTCATGTCTCTCTTGTACTTGTGAGCCCAGAACTGGCCACATTGCTAGCTCATCTCCAGTTTGTCCTCCTGGACCTTCAGGTCCTCTTGTGTGAATCTGTTTGCCAGCCAGTTGACACCCAGTGTGTACTGGTTCATGGGGCTATTCCTCCCCAGGTGCAAGACCTGGCACTTGCCTTTGAACTTCGTGGGATTCCTGTTGACCCGTCCTGTCAGCGGTGCTCTGAATGGCAGCACACCTATCCAGTGTACCAGCTGCTCCTCCTCATTTTGGATCATCTGCAAACTTGCTGAGGATGTACTCTGTCCCGTTGCTGACCGCAGTATCACCTCCTGAGCGTACCACTAATGACTACTCTTGAGTTGGACTTTGCCCAGTAGTGGTTAAATGAATTAGTTAGAGAAGCCAGGGTGTGGATTTTCTGTGTGCTGGCTGCATTCTTAGTAGCTCCCATGTGCAGGGTCTTGTTTTCCCCACTCCCATAAGTGCTTTTTGAGGACTGTTACTGTGTCCATGTAAATAAAACTTCTGCCGAATCTGAAGTCTGCAGTGGCTGTGATGCCAGTTTAATGTGAATCATGAAAATGTAAGTGATCTTATATACAGCAGGGCAAGCCACTTAAAAGGAAAAAAAAAAAAAGGCAGTGTTCTGAAATGTTGGGAAGCTCTCATTAAAGACACATTTTCCCTGGAAAAAAAACACATAAAACATCTGTTATGTTGGACGGGAAATGGAGAGCCCTCCAGTAAGAGGTTGAAAGCAACTGGTTTCTTTGGCGTCAGCCTTTAAGACATGGTGACTCTCCATAATATCTCAACAGGTGTTTATCTAAAGGAGAACCTAAAAAAAAACATGTGGATGACAATAGGTATGGATGCTCATGGTCAGAGTTAGAAAAAATATTTTGCACTTAAGTCTAATGCTATTAAATATGTCTGTAATGCAGATAATTGCATCTCTGCTTGATGTAAATTTTATTAACATCTATAGATAGCTGTGCAGACATTCAGAACTACAGGTAGCTATTGCACAAGCTTCACCGTACTCCTGTAACAGGATATGCGTACTCTGAAGGGATGGAGGATCTCTCTTATGTGGTGTCCAGCAGCTGGAGCACTGAATGAGGGAGGTATTTTAGTAACTTTGAAAAAAAAGGCTTGCCAGGTAGCCTTAAGAACTTCTGCAGAAATTCATAGATAAGTATTACTAATACTATATTAGTGTTCTTATACTCCTTTCAGTAATTTGAGAATAGGCCTCTTTAAAAAATGATAGCAATTGATTGCATGTTTATATGTGTCTAATAGCAGTCTGTAATTGCTACTGCTTTAAAATAAAATACTAATGTTAGTGTTGTCAGCGTTTGTTGGAGATGTACAGTAATCAAGTCAGAAGTCTGAAATGAGCAAAACATCCATAGTAGCTCTGTACTTAAAACCTGTAAAATGAGTGTAGAGTAGTCCTCTCCAATTAGGTTATTTCCCTGTATCTTGTGTGCATATAAAATAGGCACTCGAGGGCACCTTTGTATTTGGTTCAGCTGCTAATTTCCTGAATATATTGACACGGCTTGATAAAGCACTCATCTCTTGAATCTTCTGAGTGATAGCACCCTAAAACTCACATTTAAGTGGAAGTTTAATACAGGTTTCTGAGACGTTAACTTGAATCCTTTATGAGAAGTTAGTAAGTTAAGTAACAACATGCATTACATCAAGAGCAGGATTTTAGAAAAACTAAAAATGAAAGTTGATGAAGACTTTATTTGGTACATTGACCTGAATGGCTGTAAGTATTTGTATGACTGCTGTCTACTGTCAGCAATATGTTACTACGAACTGAGCCTAGGTAAAACCCTCCTTAGGTTTTGTATGTTCTGTTCTTGATAGCTTCATTTAGTGCTTCTTTAAGCTTACTTTTTTCACTTGAAAGCACAGTCTGCTGCATAGATAACATCAGAGCCGTGGGACAAAATACAGTTTGTCTTCGTGCTTTTGTGTGAGCTATTAACATAGTGCGTATTTAGTGCTACTACTAAGCAACAACTTAATAAATACTATACAAGTTTTGAATGGAGAAAATAGGGACAGGTAACACATTGCCATGTAAGAGGGGCAGGGAACTGGAGTCATCCTGTAAACCTGCAGATCCTTTCTTTTCCAGTCTTAATGTTTTTTGTGATGCAAAGAGTCTCTCTCAGAGCATAGGTTAAAATGAAATCTTGTAGTACTATTGCACGTGTATGTATTTTCTTGCACTGAATATACACGATGCTTTAAAGACAGTATTGGGGTTTATTGTGGTTATTTTTACTTTGCTAGCTTTCTAAAAAGGAGTCCCAAATCACAAACAATGGAAAGGGACTCAAGAAGTGCTAAAAATAAAGTGACTACAAGTCGTTTGGTCTGAAACACAATCGAAATTTTGTGTACATGTGAATATAATTGTGGAAACTTAAACTGCTTCTTGCCTTCCTTCCGTCTTTTAGGCGATTCTGAATTCTCTTCTTAATCAGAAGACCCAACTGCTCTTCCGTTAAAAGCTAAAATGTACTATTTACATGCTAGTTGTCAGTTTGCCATACATTCTTAATCCACACGTCAGCTTTATTCTTCTTCTAGCAGCATGTATAGTTGGTTGCAGGGGGTGCCATTGGTTTTGTCTGGTGCTTTGAAGTGCCAATAATCAAGGATGTTTTACTCGACAACTTTCCAGAGCGTAATGCTAGCATATGTTACCAGAGCAGATCAGTGTGTGCTTCTTAACTTGAATTCTGGAAGATGGATGGAAATTGCTTTTTGGATTTTGATGTAGAAATTTAAATGAATTTACACAGGTGGCCAAAAGTGGGGGGGGGGGTTTGGTCTCTTGTCTTTTGTGGTTATGATGACAAACCTTACTCTTAGTATCTACCTGCTCAAATGTCTTTTTCCATTGGATCCAGATTAAACTAAGATATTTTCTACCTTTCCTGCTGTCTGCTCTACAGACTTTGTAATTGGTGTCAGTATTGGCCAGTTTTTCTAGAAACTGCTTCTTAAAGCTTTTTTCTCTGTTTCCAGTGGAATATAACAATTGGATTAAAACTGACAAATGAGAAAAGTGATAACAGAAGACTGTTATTGCTGTGGAATAGTGTTCTTTTGCAACCCAGATTTTTTTTTTTGCTATGCCAAAGAGGGTATGTCTGCTTGTAAACAACAGTACTTTCAGGTACCCAAGCATGGAGTAGATTTGCCTTTAGTGATGCTTCTGATCAAGCTTACGGAAACAAGTAATTATTAATAAAGGCTGATAAATACCAAATAGAAAGCCCATATGTTACTTTGATGTGGGATTACATAGTGCTGCTTTTCAGTGATCTCAGTCTCCTAAAAATCAATATTATAATTATTATTACAGCCTCGGTTGGCAATCCTGAGTGGTGATCAGGGTTCTGCTATAAATATTTAAAGTGTGTTTGTGGCTTTCAACTAATTAAAGACAGTTTCACCGGGACTGCGAGAGCACTTACTCCAGGAGAACTAGGTGCATTTACCTGTCATGGGTGAGTGGTTTGATCGAGGGGTTAGTCTAACCTCGGCACTCCCACTGCTGGCCGTGAATGTAGAAACAGGTCACTGAGCGGGTGCTTCCTTACTTGCTGTTTGTTGGCAAGCTAATGAATCTCTTGACTGCAAACAGGAACAGCTCTAGGAGCTGCTTTGTCACTGCAGTGGTTTTGAAAACAAGGATTTACTGGAAATAAAAGCCAGCAGCGCACAACTTGTTGTCACCCACTGTTCCTTACTGGTATTTCGTCTGTTCAGTAACTAAAGCCCCCATAGCTAATGGTATGTCTGTGCCGCAAACAGGAAATACTAACTTCTAATGGTCTAACCTCGGCTTGGCAGTGAAGTCCTCGGAATAGTGTCCAAGTTGTTAAGTGTTGATTTATGGTAATGAGAAGGATTATTTGTTGAGGATTTTGCTATACATGACATCTGTAAAGTGTGCTGCCATTTGAAAAAATGAACATATTGGAGGACAGTACAGGGGAAAACAAAACAGGTCAGGTTTTGTTGATGTCTCAGTGTCTCAAGCAACTTCACTTTTTGCTAAAATATGGGGTTGGTTTGGGTTAAAAATGAGTGTTTTGAAATCTCCTGAAGGCCAGTCAGTTGATGACTAAGGTGTTTGGTTTCTCTTCATACTTGAAGAAGGTATTAGTATCCATAATAATGACTTGGGTATTAGTGAAAATTCAGCCTTCTTTCTGAAAAAATCCCAAGATAATAGAAGAATACCCTTCCATCACAGTGTTGTTACAGTTTTTAGTTTTATTTGTCTGGTATATGGACATGACACAGCACAGCCTAGGAGCAGGATGGCTGGCACTGGGGGGAGTTGGTTCCAGCTGGAGAGCGCTGCCTTTTGCTGGGGCTCCTCTGAGCGCAGCGTGGGCCACGCCAGATGGCTTTGGGGTCAGCAGGCAGCTGGGTTCGTGCCAGCTGGGAACCTTAACAGGGTGAACAGGTCAGATGTCCCGTAAGCATTGGTTTGTCCCAATGGCAAGTATTTATTCGGGCTTCTCTGGTACCCTGATTGGCTCGTGATACTCTTGACACTTGCCATCATGGACCACAGCAGCTTCTCTTTTAATCCAGTTTTATGTTTAGCTTTATCCAGACACTCAGTTGACTTGGTTGGTTTTTTTCATTTCGATTTTCTTATCTGGCATAGCATGATAGATAACAAATCTAACACGATGCAGTGGTGATAAGGCTGTTCAGCAGCCCAAACTCGGGCTATTGCTTTCATTATATAAACTTAATCAGTTCTTTATACATTGTGATGTGCCTTCTCTTAAAGATTAGCTTTAGTCGTATGCCTTTTGTACTCTTGCTTAGTTGAATATTTGCATATGTGAATGTGCTTTCAAGTGGTATTTTTTAGCCTGAAGTGAATGTAATGCTGCTGTTTAAACATCATGCTTGAGCATTTCTCAAGTTGTACATCCTCTTCCATATCCTGGGCTAGATGGCAACTGCTTTCACTCTGTCTCCTGCTTATAGCTTGCATGATGCTTCTTCATTACTTGATTTGTAAAACTATAGTAACTACTTTCAGACCTTCATAGGATGACCTTACCCTGGGATAGATAATCTGTTAGTTTATGAAGCTAATATGCAGATTGAGAAGAACTGTTCTGGGAGGATGGAAACATGATGCACACATTTATAGTGCTGATTTCCCCCCGACTCCCAAATGAAATTCTACATACCTGGTTCTGTGTGGTGAGTAGCTGTAACCTGCTGTTCACCTATGAGAGCTATCAAGCTTAAATTGTCTTAAAATCTGAAGCATACAAAAGAATGCAAAATAAAAAGCAAAATGCAAAGAAAATCTCACTTTGTCTTTAGAAACTTGAAAGTATACCCAAGATTCTTCATTATCGCAATTTCACACATTGGTATTCAATTCTTAGAATCTTAGGGAACATGGTGTTAGACTCATAGTTGAATGTATGTAGTTACCTACTCATTTTTCTGACATCTTCCTTTGGTTACAATGCGGTGTGATCGCAATAAACAGGATCCTTGTGTTCCTATAGCAACAGAGTGCTACAGTTTGAGAAACTGCTTCATTGCAGCAGTTCTATCGATAACTCTTCTAATAACCCGAGGATTTTAAACCAGTAAATTTAAAAATGGGGATTCTGTCTCGTATTTCTACAAGTAAAATTTGGCTTAAAAATTAAACCTTATAAATATCTTTCCTGAAGCTCTACACTACCTTCCAGGATAAGCACAGTTTCCAAGTTTGTAAAAACAGTGAATATATATATATATTGTGGATATTCTGACTGTATAAGCTATGGTACTGGTAGGATTTTGTGTAAGAAATATGGGGTATTTAGACATGAGATAGGTTTGTTGTGTTTTTTTTCATCTTTCAATTTCCTTTTAGTCCAACCTGGGTTGTTTTTTTTTTTAAACTAAGTAAAATCGTGTCATCTCAATTGGTTATTTTGATCCAACATAATGCCCTGCTTCATTTATTTTTAAATTTTCCTTGAAGATAGTAGAGGTGATACAAGACTGTGGAAGTGTCAGCTTTATAGCTCTGAAGATATCCTACATGTTTGGTAAATGTACTTCAGTTGTGTTTTTCTGGTTAGGGGAATAGAAAGATAACACTTCCATTAAAGTGGTCAACTATGCATAAAGAAATAGGATAAGATGATGTATGAAAATGCATTTAGAGAAATCCTATTTTCTTGAGCAAACTGCATCTGTTGCATGTGTGACTTTTACCTTTTGGATAATTCTGGAAGTCTAATGGTGCCAATAGCAATTTTACAAACTGATTCTTGGAAAACAAGTATCACCTGTCTGGAATGCCTGGCATCCTATGGCTAAGATGCAGCTTTATATTAACCCTGAGCTCGTTACTCATTTGGAGTGCTCTTAAAGAAGAGTTAATTAGAACTTTAATTAATGTATAACTTTCAGAGTTATTTTGTATTCCTCTTGATAAAAATATTCTGTTACAGTGAATAAGAACAAAGGCACTCTCTTCTCTCTCCCACCTCTGGGACAGTGTGCCTTCATGCTTCAGGACATTAATATTTCAATAGTCTCACTGGATAAAATTGAACAATGGATGAAACCTAATTATTTTTCTTAGGCCTGTGATATGGTCTTATTCAGATTCATTTCCTTATATTCTGTTCTAGTGAATTTCATTATAAGTCACTGATTCCTACATGACAGATTTCCTTTGAAATTGTACCTGTTAAAAAGAAAAAAAAAAAAGTAAATACTTTGCATCTTCTTTTTTTTTCCTGTTGTATTTTTCCCCCAACCCCCCAAATTATTGAAAAAAAGAATGAAAATCGTGTCTCTTAGCTGCCTCTGCTCCTCCCCTTCCCAGCTGTTCTTGCTTATTTTCTTTCTCACTTTTTTCCCCTGTTTTGCACAGATATCCTCTTCTGATGCTGCTCAGCCTTTGGCATCCTCTCCTCTGCAAGCCGCTGCTGAGAAGAGCAAAGCAGAGGTATATTGTTTTCGGGTGTAACCCTTGTCAGGTTACTGCTTTGCACAAATGTTTACATTTCTGTGGAGTAATTTTACTGAGCTCACTAGAGAATTTGAATTACTGATGATACTTCAGGCATTTAAAATATTTATCTCCCCCTTGCTTCCTGGACTAGATAAAGGAAAACAACTGATAAGTGGGACAAAGCACGTGCATGATTGTTGCCTCTTAGCATTCATATGTCAAAATTCTGGTTCTCCTCTGGTTTAGTGTCACAAAACTGTGGAAGCACTATTTCATTCCGAGATAATGTGCATGAGTGACATTCTTTGTCTCCTCAGGAATAATTTTTGGTATCTTCTTTTATGTTAGTTGCTTGTTTCAGAATCTAAGTTGTCACTGTCGTTGCAGCCATTTAGTTAAATCTCCTTGGAGATAAATACAGAATTAATTCAGTGACACTTTGTTAACTCATACTGGTTTTAATATCCGTTCTAGCTGGGATATGTGTGTGTGTGCTGACATTATATACACTGTTTAGAAGGGCCTTTGAAAATCTTAACACACAAACAAGTAGTAGATCAGGCATCGTTTGTATGAATTTTCAGTAAATGTCACAATTTGCAGCAATAATGAAATAAATGACAGGTGACATTATAGTGGGCCACCAGAACAAGAAGAACAAGTGGATGAGACCCTCTGTAGACACACAAGAGGAGCCTCACGCTCACAAGCCCTGGTGTTCATGGGTGTCCTGGGTCCGGCTGGGATAGAGTTAATTCCTCACAGAAGCTGGGAGGTGGGTAGCCAAAGGGATATTCGATACCATGCTGACGTCATGCCCGGGTCTTGGGGGGACGGAGCGGTTGGTTTTGTGAAACTCCGCTGGTGAGATATTCATTGTATCAGTGTTTCCATTGTATTTTATACCTTGTCTTATTGTTATATTCTCTTACCTTTTGTTTTCCTTGTGTGGTGTTATTAAAAGTCACGAGGTTCCATTTTTTTTTTTCTTTTCTCCTACCCTTTCCC
>WKFP01015197.1:1394335-1477503 GCA_011057875.1 Pterocles orientalis | reverse complement strand
TGGTGCTGCCCAGTCAAATCCTCCATGTACAGTAGAAGGGGACAAAGTTCCTGTAGTGCGCATGAAGAGTATTTTAGGGAAGACAGTCTGGGTTATTCCTGCCTCGGGCAAAGGTAAACCCATTCGTGGGATTGCTTTTGCTCAAGGACCTGGGTGCACTTGGTGGGTGATGCAAGAGAATGGGGAAGCCGGATGTGTACCTCAAGGGGATTTGATTTTGGGTGAGAAATCTGTATAATACTAATCGTTAAAGAACCCTGTTTTGCATGCCACAGCAATGATATTTGTGGATCTGGGCATGACGCAGATGGTATAGAATAAGGGGTGGATAATGTCCTGGGTCCAGCTGGGATAGAATTAATTCCTCACAGAAGCTGGGAGGTGGGTAGCCAAAGGGATATTCGATACCATGCTGACATCATGCCCGGGTCTTGGGGGGACGGAGCGGTTGGTTTTGTGAAACTCCGCTGGTGAGATATTCATTGTATCAGTGTTTCCATTGTATTTTATACCTTGTCTTATTGTTATATTCTCTTACCTTTTGTTTTCCTTGTGTGGTGTTATTAAAAGTCTGTTGTTATCTCAACTCACAAGGTTCCATTGTTTTTTCTTTTCTCCTACCCTTTCCCATCTTACCGGGAGGGGAAGGGGGGGGGGGAGGTCGCGACCACGTGGTGGTGGTCCTGACCCGGGACAATGGGGGATTTCAACCACCCTGATATCTGTTGGAAGAACAACACAGCACAGCATAGGCAGGCCAGGAAGTTCCTGGGATGTGTTGATGACAACTTCCTTCTCCAAGTGATAGAGGGGCTATGCTGGACCTTGTTCTCACCAAGGGCAGTGAGGAGGGTGCACAGCAAACTCACTACCCTGGACTTCAGAAGAACAGACTTCAGCCTCTTCAGGGATCTGCTTGGAAGAGTCCCACGGGATAAAGCCCTGGAGGGAAGAGGGGCCCAAGAAAGCTGGCTAATATTCAAGGATCACTTCCTCCAAGCTCAGGAGTGATGCATCCCAACAAAGAGGAAGGCAGGCAAAAATGCCAGGAGGCCTGCATGGATGAACAAGGAACTCCTGAGCAAAATCAAACAAAAAAAGGAAGCCTACAGAGGAATCAAGGACAGGTAGCTTGGGAGGAATACAGAGAAACTGACCGAGAAGCCAGAGATCAGGCTAGGAAAGCTAAAGCCCTGATAGAATTATATATGGCCAAGGACGTTGAGGGTAACAAGAAGAACTTCTATAGGTATGTCAGCGATAAAAGGAGGACTAGGGAAACTGTGGGCCCCCTCTGGAAGGAAGTGGGAAAGCTGGTTGCCCGGGATACTGAGAAGGCTGAGGTACTTAATGAGTTCTTTACCTCAGTCTTCACTGGCAAGAGCTCGAGCCACACTGCCCAAGTTGCAGAAGGCAAAGGCAGTGACTGGGAGAAGGAAGAAACACCCACTGTAGGAGAAGATCAGGTTCGAGACCATTTAAAGAACCTGAAGGTGCACAAGTCCATGGGACCTGATGAGATACGTCTGCGGGTCCTGAGGGAACTGGTGGATAAAGTTGCTAAGCCGCTATCCATCATATTTGAGAAGTTATGTTAGTCTGCTGAAGTTCCCGCAGACTGGAAGAGAGGAAACATAACCCCCATTTTTCAAAAAGGAAATAAAGAAGACCTGGGAAACTACAGGCCAGTCAGTCTCACCTCTGTGCCTGGCAAGATCATGGAGCAGATCCTCCTGGAAACTATGCTAAGGCACATGGAAAGCAAGGAGGTGATTGGTGACAGCCAGCGTGGCTTCACTAAGGGCAAATTGTGCCTGACAAATTTTGTGGACCTCTACGACAGGGACACAGTGCTGGTGCATAAGGGAACGGCAGCTGACATCATCTACCTGGACTTGTGCAAAAGTCCATGGATTCGACGGAAGGACCACTCGCTTGATAAGGAACTGGCTAGACGGCCACACTAAGAGTTGTGGTCAGTGACTCCATACCCAAGTGGAGACCGGTGACAAGTGGTGTTCCACAGGGGTCAGTACTGGGACCAGTATTGTTTAACATCTTTGGAGACACAGACAGGGGGATCGAGTGTACCCTCAGCAAGTTTGCCAATGACACCAAGCTGTGTGGTGTGGTGGACACGCGGGAGGGAAGGGATGCCATCCAGAGGGACCTGGACAGGCTGGAGAGGTGGGACAATGCCAACCTCATGGAGTTCAACAAGGCCAAGTGCAAGGTCCTGCACGTGGGTCGAGGCAATCCCAAGCACAAATACAGTCTGGGCAGAGAATGGATAGAGAGCAGCTCTGAGGAGAAGGACTTGGGGGTATTGGTGGATGAGAAGCTCAACATGAGCCGGCAGTGTGCGCTTGCAGCCCAGAAACCAACCGTGTCCTGGGCTGCATCAAGAGAAGCATTAGCAGCAGGTCAAGGGAGGTGATTCTCCCCCTCTACTCTGCTCTCGTGAGACCCCACCTTGAGTACTGTGTTCCGATGTGGGGCCCCCAACATAAAAAAGACCTGGACCTGTTGGAGAGAGTCCAGAGGAGAGCCACAAAATTAATCAGAGGGCTGGAGCACCTCCCCTGTGAGGACAGGCTGAGAGAGTTGGGGTTGTTCAGCCTGGAGAAGAGAAGGCTCTGAGGAGACTTAATAGCAGCCTTCCAGTACCTGAAGGGGGCCTACAGGAGAGATGGGGAGGCACTCTGTATCAGGGGGTGTAGTGAGAGGACAAGGGGTAACGGGTATAAGCTAAAAGAGGGCAGATTTAGATTAGATCTGAGGAAGAAAATTTACACTGTGAGGGCGGTGAGGCAGTGGCCCAGGTTGCCCAGAGAAGCTGTGGATGCCCCATCCCTGGAGGGGTTCAAGGCCAGGCTGGATGAGGCTTTGAGCAACCTGGTCTAGTGGGAGGTGTCCCTGCCCATGGCAGGGGAGTTGGAACTTGATGATCTTTAAGGTCCTTTCCAACCCAAACCATTCTGTGATTCTAAATTTTTTACTGTGTGAATGTTCAATGTCAGTCTGTTTTGGATATTTCACTCCAAAGTGAGACTGTATGCTGTATATGAAATAACTTATGATCTAAACCCAAATAATGTTTTTACTTCTAAATACAGAAAATGTGGACACATATTATAAATTATTTTAGTTCAGCCATATTTAAACATTAATTAAATTTAAATGACAGTGTCATGGACTGGACTACAAGTCTTGGTGAATTTAAAATGTTTCTTAATTTGTACCAGAAATAGCAGCAATCATCTAGAATAAAACTCGCCTTTCCTTTCTTACTTGCCTCTCTTGGTGCGTTCAAATTTGAAAGTTCCTCTATGGTGACTCGTATGCCATGTTTTTATAAGTGAATATTGCGTATAAAAAAATGAATTGTTTTGGCTTAGAACATAAGACCAGTATAAAGATGATTTAATTTTTTTATCTTCATAGTGCTTTTTGACTTCTTTTGCAAGTAATAAAGTACTTGAGTTGAAGTTCTGGCATGAATACAGCGTCTGAGAAATGTTTTATTTGGTCTGAATTCGTTTTTATCTAACGGGGCTGAAGCAGAAAGCTTGCCTATTGAAATGGTGAAATGTGAAGGTGAAAGACTTTTGAGTTTTCAAGTCCACTGTGAAAATGAAGTGAATGAAACTAAAGTCACTCGGAATCGAGAGCGTTCTTGTGGGGTTTGTAAGGTGTGGAAGCAGAAACACTGGTGAACAGTTTAAGTCTTTGTCTTTTCACTGTGAAGCTGTGCGGGATTTGTTAAGGGCAATGAGAGTAATTTCGTTCTACTTGGTAATCTCTGTGGGGTGTTTGCCATATGAAACTTACTGTAAGTCCTCCTCATTCTCGAAGTTCTGAAGAATAAAAGTTTCCAGTTGCTTTTTCCTCGAGAAGCAAGGTTTTTCTAACAAAACAGATTTTAAAAATATGTTGAAGTCAAACTGGAAATCAGGACATCCTGTAGATGATTGTATGCAAAAACTTTAACTCTGCTTTCGCTTAAACGTGTTTAAGTAAACCTAAGGTGTATTGTGTTTGAAACAACCTTTCCCAGGAGGAGGAGAAACAAATCGCAGTTGCCTAAGATGTAGAAAAGCTTCCACAGGAGAAGAGGTTAGGTTTATTTAAATAATTCAGCTTGGGAAGGTTGGAGTAGGGAGTGGGGCCAGGCAGTGAAAGGTTTTTGAAAAAGGTGTTGCTTTGCCAGTATATTTTTGTGCAGTACGTTATTGCAGTCACGGGGTGGGGGGAGTCTTTAGAATGCAGGTTGGTGCTAGAATTGGTAACAGTAGTGAAAGAAAGGCTACGCATCGTCTGAAAGGCATGGCTGTGCATTTGTAATCTCAGTTCAGTAAGCCTGCAAGTCTCAGTTTATTACGATGGCCTCAAAATAAAGCACTGCTCTGTTCTTATCCCATCACACACACGTTGACAACTGGCACTGCCACGGATGTGATACAGTGTTGGCCGGAGCTCTGGGTTGGACTGTTATGCTCGTTTTTGTGTTTCTAATGTTCACTAAAATCTAAGTTGGTTTCTGTTTCTTTTCTTCAAAACAGACATTCCAAATTCCCATTTTGTGGCGTTTCATGACTGTGGTCATTGCTCCCTGTTGATTGAGTGACAGCTATATTTAAGCAGGTGCTTGTGTGATAGTCTCACTTTCCAGGACCTGAGTGTTCAGGTTAATGCCTGATTAAATATTTCACAGGGGTTAGTTGGGACTTCAGTTACCTCAGTTGAGTAACCCCCATTCATCTGGGAAATATGGTGAAAGTTTTGAAAACTGGTTATTTGAAGTTATGAAGAATGTGACACTTGGGTCCCACCATGCATGATCCCTTCGAAAAAACAGAAGAAACCCTCTTCATCTTAGTGTTAGAACCATTTTAACCAAATGTTATGTTACACAGATTTAAAAATTGTATATATTGGATGTTAAAAATTTTTAAAAAGCTCTTTATTGACAGAAAAATGTAGCCTAGTAGGTGTTTTGGTTTTAATACTGGAGCTGAGTGGACTGTTATCTCACCTCTCAGCCTTCCTCCTAGTATTGGGAGACTTGCTAAAAATAGTGTTTTGTGGAACAAAGCTGTTTTGAAACTTTGAACACAGGGATCCAAGTCTAATGACTGAAGGAGCATTTAGGAGTTACTGTATTTTCTCCCTTATTACATACGGTAAACTCTTGTTCCATCCATTTTTGTGTTGAAGTATGCTCACTAGTAGTGGGCTGTAGTTGTACGAGGTAAATGCAGACAGATTGCTAGGTCTAAGAATCACTGCTAACGTTCTGTCAAAGCAATTACTGGCATACAGAGGCCATAGCTTCTGTATGTTATGATACCTTAAGGAATATTTTATGCTTTTCTTCAGTCAGACTGGGTCTGTGATATTCCCCCATTTATTTATTTAAAACTAAAATGAAAAAACTTCTGTAATGCCATTACAATGACATTCAAAGTAAAGGGATCCCTTCAGTTTTCTCTTTCTAGAAGAACTTAATGTCTTATGACTCAGCAAGTCTGTCATATGGCCCAAGTCAACTTTTTACATTTAGGGGTATTTTTTAAGACTACTAAAATAGATTTTAAACTTCGTAACTCTCTGCAGAAAGCTGCATGCACATTACCTTGCTGTAGGTCTTTGGTCAAAGAGACTGGCATCTACCCTAAGGACAGAGGTTATCAGAGTTAATGGAGTGCTTAGAGAGGGGGTTTTCTTTTCACATCTGCTTAGCTTAGGAGAAGCAACACTGGTTCTTTTTTCCTTCTGCTTGTAGGAAAAAATGCAGATGAGCAGGTAAAATAGTGAATTTAGTGAATTCTCAAGGTTAAAATATTTTTAGTAGTTGTATTTGAGCAAAAATGAATCACTTCTAGAAGCAGAGCAGATAGAAGCATAAACTCTGAATTGAAAAGGAGTAACTTAAGATCTTGGTTTGTAGTCTGTGTGACTGTGGGCGTTGAATATGTTTGCAAATGCATTGTTATTGAATACTAGCAAAATGTCTTTTTTTTTCATTTTTGTAGAAGGAAAAAGAAAAAAAGAAAGAAGAGAAAAAGAGAGAGAGAGAATCAGAAAAACCATCAAAACAATTAGCAATTGAAAAGGTAAGTACAGTTTATTTTTTCCACTTATTTAAAAATTACACAGAGTATTAGACATATACAAAGATTTGAAAAAATGAAATTTTTAATGTGTATATGTATACATTTGTGTAAATGCTTATGTGTGTTTGTGTGTATATTAATTTAGATAATATGCATGAATGTTTTACTTCTGCTGTTGCTTGCATGCAGAGGTTGATTGACCATACGATGAGGACTGTGTTTGGGGGAGGAGGGGGGAGTTAAGATTTGTTAAAATTTAAGCTCAGATAATTAAGATTCTTAATATGTACTATTGCTATTCTTGCACAGAAAATTTTCGGTTTTATTGAGTGCCGTATGGTCACTTAATACTGTCTTGCATAAATGAATCAATTTTAAATGTAAGTTTATAATTTATAGAATTGAAGTAATAACTCTAGGGAACTTGAAAATATTAACTAGACGATGAACTGCATCCAGCTCTGGGCCCCCCAGTGCAAGAAGGATCTGGACCTGTTGGAGCGGGTCCAGAGGAGACCAATGAAGATGGTCAGAGGCTGGAGCACCTCTCCTATGAGGACAGGCTGAGAGAGTTGGGGTTGTTCAGTCTGGAGAAGAGAAGGGTCTGGGGGGACCTTAGAGCAGCCTTCCAGTACCTGAAGGGGGCTACAGGAGAGATGGGGAGGCACTCTGCATCAGGGAGTGGAGTGAGAGAATGAGGGGTAACGATATTAACCGGAAAGAGGGCAGATTTAGATTAGGTATTAGGAAGAAATTTTTCACTGTGAGGGTGGTGAGGCAGTGGCCCAGGTTGCCCAGAGGAGCTGTGGATGCCCCATCCCTGGAGGTGTTCAAGGCCAGGCTGGATGAGGCTTTGAACAACCTGGGCTAGTGGAGGGTGTCCCTGCCCATGGCAGCGGGGTTGGAACTGGGTGATCTCTAAGGTCCCTTCCAACCCAAACCATTCTATGATTCCATGATATGTCACGAAACGTGATGTATAAATCAGTTTAAGGTGATTCTATGCAGCTATATTAAAGCATAGTGAGCAGCTTTAGCAATGTAGGCACAATTAAACCATGTACACTTCTGTATAGAGTTAATATTGAACAAAGATGGAATGGGTAATTTAAGTATTAAATGCAATAATTTCTTCTAAGACAGATGTCCTCTCCCAGCTGATGTGAATCCATTAGTGTGTCCTGATCTGCAATGTAGTCTGCAGAATGCATTGGTCTCCATCTGTCAGTTTATACCCCAATAGTGCTGTGTTGTAATTATGAAAAATGTTGTGTACTCATACATTATGATTGCAGATGTATTTCTAGTTCAGTTTTCAAATAGAAGTTGTTTAGTTTGCATAATAAAACAAAATACAAAAATTTATGCATACTTGGAGAGGGGAAAAAAAAGCCCCTCCCCAATACAAATATATTTTTTCTGAAATTGTAAAGCAGCTTTGGAATAAGCACAGAAGCCAACTTTGTTATGACAATTTGCATAACTTCACTGAGCTAGTGGAAAAGAATATCCATATTCATATGGTAGGAGGTTAAAGCATATTTATGGATGACAATAAAAATATTAAAATTGTTGGTTTTTGAAGGGTATTCAGTCAAATTAAATGTTTTATTCTGGTCCTTAGAACGATATATTTTGGTTATAAAGGCTAAAAACTTTACTGTGGTTTGGAAATCTTAACTTTCTAAATCCCAAAGGTCTAGTTTTGGTCTGGGAGAGAGAAGGTTTCCCTTTGCAAGGGTGCCTGAACCTTGTCACGTCTCTGGGAGTACTCGGTTAGGTGAAGAGAAGAGAGGACAGTGCAGAGGTACAGCTGAGGGACTACCATGGTACTTGTAATAAAACTATTCAAATACTACTGATTAGCTTTACATTTCAAATGTATTTAGATTACCAGTTAATGATTAAACAAGTAAGAAGAAGTGTTTTGATTTTAGATTCTTCTGCTACAAAATGTGGAATTTGGGAAATATATCTGCATTAGATAATAGTACTGTTGTAGCAGCTGCAAAATGTTTGAAATACTGCAGCGTATTTTGTTTTATTATTAATGTGTCAGCACTGGTTGCTCAAACGGAACTCATCTAGGTGTCATCTTTTTAATTTAAGGGATTCTTTAAGCTCAGACTTTTCGAGGCTGTTAAGGATCATTCAAAATAAACTGTTTTTAGACACAGCCTGTAAACTTTTCACATTTAAAAATCACAGTCACTTATTAGAATCCAAAGCAAAGAGACCTATATCAAATGCTTGTGTTTCCATTGGAAAGTACTGGTGAGACGGAGGACCAGAATGTTTTATTTTTATATGTGGTATAGTGCATTGACACTTTTGTGGTGTGATTCTGCTTCAGGGAGCTGATAAGCATTAATGTTCTTCTTAGTTTGACAAATAATGATACCCTTCACATCCAGTTAGAGACTGTCTATAGAGTATTTTAAATATTGCATGGTGAATCAGAGGGGCATGCTGGCATCTTGACTGAAGTATCATCTTTTCAGCAACCACATCAAGCAGTAGGTGGCTATTTATCCCAGTTCTAGGCTTTTTGGAGAAGAAAACAGAAAATGAGAATTCTTTGGACATTTCATATGTGAATTCACTGGTCGCCTTTATTGTAGGCATGGTGTATCTCCAATCTAGACATTCCAGGCTTGGGAAGCAATGAATTAAAAATACATGACCAAGTAATTGGCAATTCTCCCACAATTTTGAGACATCTCTTGATTAAGGTGATTCAAGCAGTGTTTTAACCATCCTGTAGAGGAATCATTAAAGATGGAAAAAATTACAGGCTTTAAAATAAAAAAAAGTTGTCAATGAAGCTGTAGAAAACTTCAGATCTCTTTACAAGTGTCATGTACTCCTGCAAGTTTTAAGTTACTAGTGTCTTCTTTTTTGTATCTTATATTGAGTTTAAGTTTCTTAGCTCTTAAAACAAGAATGTCTCCTAAAAAATTTAAATGTTCACATTCAGTTCTCTTGTTCTGATCTCTGCTTCACAGAACTGACTCGTGTGCTCCTGCATCTGCATAAGAGCCTTTCTTTGGTGACTGATCTTTAGCCTTTAACAAGCTGGATGTCTGGCATGATTTCTGTTGCACTTTCAAATTTTGCTGAAAGCTTGTAGCATTGATTTAGTGAACTGCATTATTCCATCATTGCATTAATGTAACAGGTAATTATGGCATAGAAGATACTTTGACAGGCATGCTTTGGTAATGTAAGGAACAGAAAATCATCTTTTAACTGATTTAGAAATAGTGGACTTTTTAGTGAAACTGCTTTTCGGTAAGACTCATTAGATCCTTAAAGCAGGTTTCATGGGAAACATTTTTTTATGACCATTTGAGTTGGAGAGAGTGATTTCAGATATAGAGTAGAATTTCCTTAAGATCAGAGAGATCTGCTGCAGAACAGTTAGTACAAAGTATGCTTGTATGACTTTATTTTTCTAGGCTGTTCCACTTTGTGACAAAATTACTGGGTAATTTGTAACACAACAAGGTCTTACTGTGTCAGCTACAGATTGATTCTAGTCCAGTGATGAGTGTTTTATTGGAAGCAGCCAACAGCATGATGTTTCACATCAGATCTGCAGAATTCTAATAAAATAGTGACATTGCCAAGCTCCTGGCAGCTGTAATGCTTTTTCAGTCTAATTGAAGAAAGTTGAGAAACTTGCATAAATTATCTAGGGTCCTTCCTTCCCTTCTCTCTGTGCCATTCCCGCAATTACAGACTTCAAGTTTCCTCAGTGCTCATGCTTAAAATAACCTTATCCTTACAGTTACTTTGGAGGGGAAAAAAAAAAAAAAAGGCAAGGAAACTGCTGGAACAGGTATTATACAGTTCTTCATGACATGAAGACTGGGGCCATGTTAGATGGATCTGAGATGTCCAGTGAAAGCCCAGCTTGTTTGCAAGCAGCAGAAATGTCAATTTTAGCAATATAAAATGCGTTGAATTGCAAGAATAAATGTTCAAACTGAGCTAATTGCACTTATTAATACTTCTTACAGGCCAGTAGAAAGAATAATAGCACAAGGCAGACTGTCTTGCGATGAAAACAATTTTTTTATGTTCTGTACATCTTATCAAGTTTAAAAGAATTTAAACTGGCTACAAAAATCTGATGCTTTAAGAGCCCATTTCAGTAGTGGGGAGGGAAGAAAGTCACTAGTTTAACCACCTATATTGCCTGTTTGTTGATGGTAACACATGAAAATTTTTCTTGTGTAGACGGGAAAAAATAGATAAGCTTTTAATAGTCTTTTTTTAAACTTTGTTATCCTGTCCACCCTTTCATCAGTGTCTGGGAAGCTTTCCCTTCTTATTAATTACTCCTCTGCATAGCTGAAGTTGGCAAAATTTCCCAAATCAGCCATGATTTCCTTTTTTTCCCCTTTCTTTTCTGCCTAATCTGACTGAATGAGTTTTCCATTCAGGAACAGAGTAAAACAGTGAACTCCTTTTTATTTCTAGTCTGTCTGCTGAGTAGGATTTTGTTCATCCTTAGGTAATTGAATGTGCTCAATTTACAGTCATCTGGTGACTTGAAAAAGAATACCTAGCCTGCATATTGTACTGGTGTGCGAGGGAGCTCCCAAAGCCTCATTGTTTCCTGAACTGGAACCTGTGCTGTCGTTTCTGTCCATGGCACAGAGGAGCGCTTTAGGTAAGCTCTGTGCTGCTGCTGCTGCACGCAGGGTGTTGGAGCAGCTCCGCGTGCAGCCCATCCGCCTCGTACCTGTTTGCCACGGAAAGGAAGCACGGAGATGGGGTGCAGTCCAGTCATGCAGGCTGGGGAGAGCGTGTGCCCCAAGGATAAACAAAAGCTGCAAAGAGTGGACTGAGGAAGAGTGTGTTTGTGAATTACCAAATGGTATAAGGATAACGTCATTGAGTGAAGGGTACTTGCGTTTCACTGTTTAGAACCGAGAACTCGGATTGAGCTTTGTGAATAAGACTTCTTGAATTTCAGAACAGCTAGGACAATTCTGGGCTTTTTCAAGACATACCTTTTTATGTCTACCTGCAGCACAAGTTCAGACAAAAAAAGCATAACTAGGTATGACGTCTTGAGGCGTTAACGTGCTCCCAAAGTAAAGGGGGAAAAATTCATATGCCTAAAACATTCATATTTTTGTAGGGTTCAACTTTTTATACAGTTTAATTTTTAAATGAAGAAAACTTGATGTGCTTCAGTGTTAGCAATCCAGAATTAAGCCAGAAGTGATTGGGAAAACTGTCTGTGGAAAACTTGGCAAGTATATCCAAAATCATAAAGTTCAGCTAAGTCCGTGGCACTTAGTGCTTTGGAAGTATTTTGGTTCAGCACTGTGCAGCTTTCTGTGCTGTTTATTTTAGAGGTTTCGCATCGATTGAAGACATTAATGAAAATATTGTGATGGTTTCACTGTAAAATACTGCATATTGAGGGTCATAGTTACCATGAAACCACATCCAATTTATTGAAAGTAAGCCAAGATTGTGTTGTATTGGGACAGTAAAATTAAATGGTTAGGATGTAAAGAACTAACGTGGTTTTTTTTGCACAAGCTACTTGGGCTTTTGGAAACTAATATTGACATTCAAAGTTAAGACTTTTTTCTTTCTGCTGAACAGAGCAGGATGATGAATGTTTCTGAAGGATTGCAGCAGTTAAACTTGATTAACTGAAGTGCTGTTTGACACTGTAAGCTTAGTTTGTTCTCTTATATTGCATTTTGAGTTTGAAATTGGCTCTTGGTTGTGTGTAGAGTTGATTTAAGTGACAGGAATGGGTCAGTTAGAGGTTATCTTTCAATGGTAGTATATCAAATGCTTTTTTTCTTCCCCAAAGTGAAGACTAAATTGCCAGTTTAACCACAGCAATAACAGTGAGCTGCTGCCTCTCAGTCAGCTGGTACCAGCCAGTGCCAGGTGGCCCACAGGACGGAGGTACTGACACACGTTTATGTGCATTCAAAAAGTGCAAATCCCATTCTCTAGGATCCCTCAAACAGAAGTGAAGGTAAATCATATTAACAGCTTTTTTCCCTTCATATAGGAAAACCAATATTTGTTTAACCAAATAGGAGTAAGTTACTGTAGCTTATTACGGTGGCTGTTTTGTTTGTTTGTTTTGGCCCAAAGACAGATAAAACTCCCACAAAAATCACCCTGGCTGGGCAAGTGAGACAAGAGGAACTGTTAGTCCTCATTAGTTCTCTGGAGATGTTTTTTACGTACCCAAAGTATTGCAAATCATCATCCTAATAGTTCTGTACAAGGAGAAATGAGCTGGAGGAAATAGTGCTGTAGTGTTCTTCACGTCTTTAAAACGGAGTAGTGGAATAAGTTGACTCGCATTGACCTGAATGATAGTTTAAATATAGAACTACATTATAAATATTATAAATGTTTTCTTTATCATAGAATCACAGAATGGTTTGGGTTGGAAAGGACCTTAAAGATCATCAAGTTCCAACCCCCCTGCCATGGGCAGGGACATCCTCCACTAGCCCAGGTTGCTCAAAGCCTCATCCAGCCTGTTATTTTGATAACATATTGATGATAACCCAGTTATTTTGATAACATATTGATGATATACTTGCTTAAATCACTTGAATATTTGCTAATTGTATTTCCCTAGACTAAACGTTATCTGCCTTTCTGAGTGATTTAATTTGAAAATGTTTTTTCTTTTTTTTTTTATATTAAAAAAAGGAATAGAAATTTAAATTTTTATATGGAAGCAATCAAATGTTTATCAGAGGAATGGAAATTTGCCCTCTGGTTGAATACAGTCTTATTTATACTCTTAGTCCTTGTTTTCACAAATTCAGACTAAGCAGATATGAGTGAAAGCTCAGTATTTAGGAGTATGTGATAAGACCTAGGACCTAAGACTTTCCCTGCCTCCTTACCCCCCAGAGGGTGAAGAGTTTTAAGGCTTCTTGTTCTCTTAGTCTGCATTTTATGGACCTGCCCCAGCCCGGTTTTAGGTTTCTAATGATACCTTTTCAATCTTATGGAAGAGATCAGATTATTTTGGGTTCTTTGGTTGCTTCTAATGCTAATTTGGGGAAAGGCAAATCAAATTAGGTTTGCCTGAAACTGTGCTATTCGTTCCCTTTGCACGTAACAAAGGACTCCTTATGTTTGAGGATTGCCTTGAAAAATAGTCTTACTTAATGAAATTAATCTGCCATGGCTCTTATTGCATATTGGGAGTTGTAGACAAAGAAATTAAGAAATAGATACTGCAGGTAGAAGCAATTGAAAGAAAACCCTTTTTTGTCAGAAGGAAAGGAGGGTGTTTTGGTCTGTCTAGTCTTGGAAAAGCAGTCAACATACACAAAGGGTATCGGTTTTTTTCCTCAGCGTAGTGTGTTTTCTCTGTATCAGCTTGATCCTCTCAACTCTGGTCTGCAGCAGAACAGTATTTTAATGTTTTGGGGTTTTTTTAACTTAAAACTATGAGAAGAAGTTTGGGTTTGGGCTTCTTTGGCTAAATTGAGCAACTATTTTTAACAGAGTGGTATTGTAAATTGTGCTTAGTTTTAATTGACCCTCTGTTACATTTTTGCTGCAAAACCTAAAACTGCCCTGCCTTTCCAGTTGGTAATACTTACTAACAGATGGCATTTTCAGGTTTCTCCTGCTTGCTTCTGGTAAGCTTCACCTTTTTTCGTTATGACTTTGACACAATTGGGAAGGCAACATTTAAAGATACTTATGTCTATATTGAACAAAAAAAAAAAAAAAGTGGGCACATTTAAAGAAGTGCGAACTAAATCAGCCTTATTCATGGATGGATGCTATCCTTAGGTAAGAACATGTATGTGACCAAGACTTACTCATTCTGAGACATTTGGAGCTGCAGGAGCGTGCATGACTGAAAGTGCAAATATACAACCTCATCTACAAAGTTTTATAAAAATTATAGTATTAGGAGATTATGTTCAGTCAATCAAATGGGCAGGAACAAAAAGCGTGACATTTCTACAGAAATGGTACTGATACATGGAGCTGAATGTAATAAAGCAGGGTAAGGATTGGGTGAGATGAAACTGATAACAGAAAATGACATTTAATTTAAAAAATGTTACTCAAAATAATAATCTTATCATGTTTAGAATAATAAGCTTCCTTTGTTTTCCTAAAAAACTGCAGGTATTGAAGCATGAGCAAAGCAATCAAGTATCTTTATGTGTGTTCTGGTTCATTTTACTGTGCTTAAGCTAGAACGTGCTTAAACTCCTCAGGGGAGAGATCTTGCTCCAGTTTGTGACCATCAAGATAGGGCAGTGGGCAAGTGGGAGGCACAGTCAGATGTGCAAATCTTACTTAAGAGTAAAGATGGTACCACTGTTTCCATTAAAAAAATAATTTTGTATGCCACTGCCAATATTAAAAGCTGCAACTTCAGCTTAAGATTTAAATTGTTAAAAATAATAAAAATAAAATGCCGTGAGAGGTTTCAGCAAGATTCCAAACACCGCCATACACCTTTCAGTGTCTTCCAGTTTAAATAGATAGTTGATACAGGTATTGATTGTGTGCCTTTTTATTAAAAGGAATAAGAGTATTTATTTGGCCTGTTGAATTTATTAAGTTTTTATAGTTGCTGATGGCACTAGAACAATTGGACAGAAAGCCCTATGGGTCTGGCATTCATCCTGTTACATCATTACATCTTCACAAAATTAACTCAAAGGTATTTGGAAGATAGCACTGTAGCTGTAGTAGAGATAAAAGCAAGATCATATAGAAGCAGGATCTTTTAACACAATTTGAAGGGAACGGACAAGTTTCTCACTCCATATCATCTCACAAAATTATAAGTGTGGTACAAAATTCAGTGGCCAGTTACCTGGTTGTTCAAATAACTAGCATCTCTTTAATGCTAAATTGGTTATGTATCACAGAATCACAGAATGGTTTGGGTTTGAAAAGACCTTAAAGATCATTGAATTCCAACCCCCCTGCCATGGGCAGGGACACCCTCCACTAGCCCAGGTTGCTCAAAGCCTCATCCAGCCTGGCCTTGAACCCCTCCAGGGATGGGGCATCCACAGATTCTCTGGGCAACCTGGGCCACTGCCTCACCACCCGCACAGTGAAAAATTTCTTCCTAATGTCTAGTCTAGATCTGCCCTCTTTCAGCTTATACCCGTTACCCCTTGTCCTCTCACTGCACTCTCTGATACAGAGTGCCTCCCCATCTCTCCTGTAGGCCCCCTTCAGGTACTGGAAGGCTGCTATTAAGTCTCCTCAGAGCCGTCTCTTCTCCAGGATGAACAGCCCCAACTCTCTCAGCCTGTCCTCACAGGGGAGGTGCTCCAGCCCTCTGATTAATTTTGTGGCTCTCCTCTGGACTCTCTCCAACAGGTCCAGGTCTTTTTTATGTTAGGAGCCCCACATCTGAACACAGTACTCCAGGTGGGGTCTCACAAGAGCAGAGCAGAGGGGGAGAATCACCTCCCTTGACCTGCTGCTGATGCTTCTCTTGATGCAGCCCAGGACACGGTTGGTTTCTGCACTGCAAGTGCACACTGTCGGCTCATGTTGAGCTTCTCATCCACCAATACCCCCAAGTCCTTCTCCTCAGAGCTGCTCTCTATCCATTCTCTGCCCAGCCTGTATTTGTGCTTGGGATTGCCTCGACCCACGTGCGGGACCTTGCACTTGGCCTTGTTGAACTCCATGAGGTTTGCATTGGCCCACCTCTCCAGCCTGTCCAGGTCCCTCTGGATGGCATCCCTTCCCTCCAGCGTGTCCACCACACCACACAGCTTGGTGTCATTGGCAAACTTGCTGAGGGTGCACTCCATCCCACTGTCCATGTCTCCAACAAAGATGTTAAACAACAATGGTCCCAGTACCGACCCCTGGAGAACACCACTTGTCACTGGTCTCCACTTGGGCATGGAGTCGTTGACCACAACTCTTTGAGTGCGGCCATCTAGCCAGTTCCTTATCCAGCGAGTGGTCCCTCTGTTGAATCTATGGCTCTCCAACTTAGAGACAAGGATGTCATGTGGGACAGTGTCAAAGGTGTTTCACAAGTCCAGTTAGATTGTGTCAGCTGCCCTTTCCTTATCCACCAGCGCTGTGGCCCTGTCATAGAGCAGTCAACACTGTTAACCCATCTGCAGTCAGTTGCCTCCAGTGTCTGTTGAAACGAGGGTTGCAGCTTAATGAGCTTGTCTTTCAGTTTTACTTGAAATTTTTCTTTTATAAAATTGTCAACTGCAGCTAGAAAATGGGGACAGTGCTGAGGTTGGTCCCCATGCATGTCAGCGTAATGTGGCAAAATACATCTGTCCTGCCTCTCTGCTCGGCACGTATGGTCCCTCTCATGTTGAGGATATTGTACTTCGTGTCAGAGTAAGGTACTACAGCCTTGTCTGCTAGGCAGATAGTGTATTTTACACTGTGTAGTAACACGGGTGACTTCTGCTCAAGATAACCTACAGATTCTTTTGTTTTATATACTTAATCCTCAGTTTACACTGTAAGTAGATGTCAGTGTGTCTTCTTCCTCTGTTTAAGCATAGACTGGTTTAGGAGTGCAAAAGAAATTGATTTGGTTGAAGCTCAGAACAAATGTTGAAATGTGTGTCTGAACAAGCAAGTCAGAGCCCTTGTTATAACACATTGAAGGGTGTTCTGGTTCTGGCAGAGGCAGAGTTAACTTTCTTCACAGTAGCTAGGGTGAGGCAGTGCTTTTGTGGATTTGTGCTGAGAAGAAGGCTGATCACACACCCAGAACAGTCAAGGACTTTTCAGCTTCTCTGCTGTGCCAGTGTCTGCAGGGGCAGGAGAAGCCGGGAGGGAGCACAGCCCCAGTTACCAGCCTAGGATTGGAGTTTAGGTTTAGGAGTGAGACCCAACTTGGCCGATGGTGTATTCCATATCATGCACGTCATGCCCAGTGTATAGATGAGGCTCTGTCTGGAAGTTCTTTCACTCTCTGGGTTGTCTTGCTCTCTTGGTTGGCTCTCAGTCTCTCAGACACTTGGGCTCTAATCTCTTCTGGGATTGCGGTGTCAGGACTCTCCCTGCTCTGGGATTATTAGCTGGGAACAGGCTAAGCCTTGATCGTTGTGTGGTGAGCAGTTCCACTGTGTATCACTCATTCACTATTATTATTCTTTTCAGTTTTGTTGTAGTTCAGTTACTAAATTTTGTTTAACTCATGAGTCTCTTTTCCCTTCAACCCTTTAATTCTCTCCCCCATCCCTGGGAGGGGGGAAGGTGAGTGGGTGGCTGTGTGGTATTTAGCTCCCAGCCAGGGTTCAAAACCACTACAAAGGGTCAGTTGTAAAACTTCAGAATCATTAAAGCTGTGAATCTAAAAATTTTATCAATCCTTACATTTTGTAAGGATGATTTAAATATTCATTTTCTGAATACCCAGAGATTTCAGAAAGGTTCACATTATTTAAACTGGAGGAATAAAAGCAGAAAGAAGTTTGATGTGTTTCCTGTTGAGGTATGGACTGATAGACTGGATTGTGGCTAGAAAGTTTCTTGATAGTTCGTGTTAAAGATTATGATGATATGGAGGGTCAGAGCACAGAAAATGGAGTTTACTCAAGTAAAGGGAAATCCACTTTGTTATTGCTTGTCAGTGTTAAAATTAATTAGCTTCTAAAATAGTTGTTTCAAAGTATTTAACTTTGAAATGAGAACAAAACTGAGGAAAGAAAACCTGACTGGCAGAAGAAACTAAGCTAAAGATCCTAGACATGAATGGCTACTGATGCGTAAGTATTTCTTAAACATTTCTTCCTCTGACTAAATTCTGCGTTTGTGAAACAGAATTATTTACTTGTATATGAGGATTAAGTACTCACCAATTTGCTCCCAACTTCTATAGTAGCAGAGGAAGCAACAAGCTGATATAAGAAGCTTTTTAAAATGCATCCCTATAGACATAGTGTGCTTAGACTTTATAAAGTGTATCATGCTGCTTGCCATGACGATAGAAAAGATGGACAGTATCAGTCCAACACTGTAAGAAGCAGAACCCTGTTAGGAAAAGTCTTAATTCAGAGGTAGTTTGTATGAAACAAAGGAGGGAGATTCTCTACCTAGGCAAGTAAGGGGTAATTGTGTAGTAGGCTGTAGGACTTTTATGGGATGCAAAGAGAAAATAATTCAGGGATAGGGCAGAGAACATTCTGTGAAGCTGCTTATGGGATATTTAGGTGACAGGCCAAAAGCAGGGAAATGGAGCAATCGAGGTGGATTAGAGTGGAACAAGCATGAAGCAGCACCAGGGAAGGGGATAAAAAGGGGCAGTGACATATATGCAGGTTGCTGGGTAATATGCTTGTCTAAGCCCAGCACTTGATCACTGCAGGCTATTCTGTGTTCTTGTCAAACTCTGTTTTCAGACCTGTTGTGTGTGAGTGCATTGTCTCTTCTGTGTCAGTGTGTGAACACTAGCAAACTTCAAGCTGGACTACCAGAGAAGTAGTAGAGGAGGCTGGTGTCGGCCACTGGAAACAGACGGCAGATTGAGGATCCTGAAGGTCAGCAACTGCAGAAACCAGCATCTAGAACCCAAATATTGCAAAGGCAGCATGTCTAAGACCAGCTACTGGAGACACCCATACTGTGCTCACACACACGTGTAACCACTAGCAAATTTCATGCTGGGTTAGCCAGGGAGTATGTTATCAGCATCTGGATGGATCCACGGTCTGAGCTGGTGACCGGCTAAGGGTGTAGGGTCTTGATGTTGGATGAACTTCAGTTTAATGCAAAAAGCATTTTTCAGCAAAAAAGCACTTTTGTTATAGTCAAGGAAAAGAATGCAAGCCATACCTTCCCGAACAGGGAGAGAAAGCAATTGGATTGGAAAGGATTGGGTTGTTTTTGCACTATGAGCTCAGTCAGTTCCCATGCCTGAAACATCTCATCCTTGACTGGAGGTGTATGAAGAAGGAATTACAAATATATATATATATATCCCTTAGTTCTGATTTGATACACTGATGTTCCACTATGTATGACTCAAAAGGTTTTTAGAAGGAAAGTTGTAAAAGAAAACAGTTTAATGATGAACTGGAACTAATATAGCTGCATTATTGTAGTCTTGCCCAGGCTAATTAGCTCAATAGAAATGGAGTAGAAATATGTAAGGTGAGTTCATATAACTATAATACGTATTTTTGAAACTGAAGATATAGTTAAAACAGCTTATAAAAATACAAACCGTGTTTATTGCATTTCACAGCTTGCAAGCTGAGGTGCATTAGAACACTTTGACCCTAATCGGCTTTATAGATGTAGTAATGGGACACTGGATTAGCCACAGCTTTAAGGTGGATCTGCCTAGGTTTTCTACTTCGTAATGATTTCTTCAAAAAGGTTTAAAGAAAACTGGTTTTATTGGATTAAAGTAAAATGCTTGGGGTTTATCTGAATTAAGTTCCGTAACAAGATAATACAAAATAGGAAAAGGGTTGATATTGATAAACAGCTTTCCCCTCTGCCTTTTGTGTCCTTGCTTCTGGGCTCAAATGCAGTAATTTTAAAGATCGAGTGCTGCAGCAAACTCTGCTTAAATCATTGCCTCTAGAATCCCTAGAAAACTTCGATACCTCTGCACTCAGACTATGTGCCTGTCCTTCTCTGCAGTCTTGCCAGCTCTAGCTTGGCTTCGGGTTCCTGCCCCTTGCTGTGGCTGTTACCTGGCAATCAACTTGCAGTCTTTGGGTGCTTTTCTTCAAGTCCTAAAGTCAGGAGAAAGAGCTTGCCCTCTTTTTTCAGACCCTAGTCTGAACTTGTCAGCTTTAAGAGCATAATATATTTTAAAATCAATGCACACAACTAGTATTTTAAATATGGTTGTTGTTGTGTAGATTTAACATAAATATAAAAATTTAAAGAGGAAGGTTCAATCTTTGATATTTTGCTGTAGTCTCAGCAGTAAGTATAAAAAGAAAGACATCTTCATTTTTGGAAACTATGCTTCTACAGTTGCATACCTTGTTTTGAGCAAGGTAAAAGGGCCTCTGAGCATGTCTCATGCGTTAGAAAGCAGCTAAATGGATTCAGCTAAGTGTAAGACATGAGAGGTTTTAAGCCTTCTTATAATACATTGACTAAAATAGATGAGATCTGAGCTAACATTTTAAATTCAGTTAAGATAAAATGGTAGTACTGGGTAGTCAATAAGTAATAACAAAGGAATAGTCTTAATCCACTTTCCATCGATATTATTAGCATGTTAGCCTAGACCTAGATAAAATCATATTAATGGAATAAGATTATGGTGCAGCTGTCTGTTAGTTCTGCCATTAAGTTTTTAATTCAAATGACTAAAAATATAACACATTTTACATAATCTTTTACAAGTACCTTGCCCTGTGAAAATCTAATGAAATCCCTATGCCCAGGTTTTTAAAATGGAGATGTAGATCCAGGACCACTTAAAAATGTTTCCCTTCAGGAGTGTGTTTCGACTGAATGATCTTCATGTGTACAGAATCCTATTTAACAACAAAATAAAAAGGCAATTTGGTTTTGTTGGTGTAAGTGCCTTAAATTAGCTTACCTACATCAGCGTGAGTAGTTCAGTGTCTGAGGGGGATTCATTGGTATGATTGCAATAGACTCTTAAGTAACAAACTTACATTTTCCGCTGGGGTTAGCTGTTTGTTTGAGGTAATTCTAGGTTTATAAATAAAAGTGGCAACTGAGTTGTTTTGTTTGACATGCATTTTTTTTCTCTTGATTAGAAATGCATCAGTTTGCTTGCTGTAGTCTGTCCAACTTTGCAATGATACCGCTGTAGTGCATCTTGTGATTCAACTTAGTATACTTGTTTTCTGTCTTTTTTGATAGTTAGGCAAAATAGAAATTCATCACTTGCTAGAAGTATTGTAAGTTTTGAAGAGGTAGTCTGATTTCTAAGTTTATTTGTATTTAGTTGCAAGTCTGAAAAAAAAATGCTGGTATCTTATGGGAGGATAAACAGAACAACATGTTTCATCTTTAACATTATTTAAATTTAGTATTATGAATGGATTAATTTTTAGTTATTTATGTGTCGGATACAAAAGCTGTAAAAACGTTCTTTACAAATTCTTGGATACTTATGTGAGTAATGCTTTAAAATAGATACCGACGAAACTAACTTGTATATTAGAAGTATATGAGCTGTCAGGAAAAATCATTTCTACAACCCTATTCTAAGCTTATAGGAAGTTACTAACATTATTTTCTCATATGGGAATTCTCAAATGTTTATGCTATCTTGCCAGTTTTATTGCAAGCAGGTAACAAAGAGGGAAGGAAGCCAGTTACTTTCTGTACAAGGCATACAATTCCTATGTAATAAGAGCAAAGGAAGACTTCTGTTCAGTAACCATAGAAGCATCTGTGAGCTCTAGTGAGTAAACTGGAAATTGCTTTTAAGTAAGTTAGAGGTGCTTTTCGCTGAATTATTTGATGGATCTCCAGCTTTCATAAAGCTTCTTGTAGTTAAGGTAGGGTATAGAAATAAGAAATACATGGGTAGCCAGGTGTGTATGAAACAGACTGAATTCTAGATTCATATAAATTTTTCATTGAAGTAGAAAATGGAGGAAAACGTGCAGGGAAGTATTTTTGTGTGTGTAATATGAAAGTATGAAAATAGTAGTGGATGACAGTTGATGGATCAGATTTTTGACAGTGACTGATACCTTGTTTCAGAGTAGGAGAGGTATTTAGAGTAGTAACTGTTCTGACTGGAGAGGTTTTTCTGCTTCACAGCTATTCCTGCGTCGTGTGTGCTCCACCTTCTACTGCTCTCAGGTCGTCTGAGAATAAGGTCAATCTTAATCCTAAATGCAGCTGGTGAAACCCGGTAAATTATTTGCATGAATATCTTGTAGTAGCGAATTCAGCAAGAGTTCCCCTTGTTTTTAAAGTATTTGGGGGGAGGGTTACATTTCTATTGGGTGACGTGTCTTTTAGAACGGTTAAACCTGTCAGGCTTGTACAGATGAAGATAATTGGCGTAAGGTTACAGAAGCAGAAAATGAAACGTGAATTACCTAAAATTATTCTTTTTTTCCAAATCACTCATTTACAATGGAAAATAACCACAGTATTGGTTTAAAAATAAAAATAACCACTGATTGGTTTCAAGTAACTCAAGTGTTTCACATAAATTAGATTGAACTAAAACAGTGTTACTAGTGGTATATTGAGAGCAATGCATTGCGAGAGTTCAATAAAAGGTAATATTGTTTTCTGTAAAATTATGCTTTGTTTTTTAAATTGAGACCTAGTAGGGACTTTTTTTTTTTTTGCTGGCCTAAACTAGTGTTCTTACCATAGATAACTTTTCTTGTTGCACAAAATGATTAAAGAAAGAATAACAGCGGAGAAACAGCAATGCAACATGCAATGTTGAATTACAAGTTACTCTTTCATGATGGAATTCTCTCATTTTAGGTAAATTGGGAAGTTTTCTACAATTCTCTTCTTTTGATCTTCTAAGGATATGGTCAGAATTTGAGCAAAATAAAACTGTAAACTTTGGTACAAATTTTTGTAATTTTTCCGCCAAAACCTGATGAACTGGAAAATACTTTGAAATCTTAGAGATGAAATGGTAGGAAAATGAACAAGACTGATAAGTGATGAATCCTGCCATTTCCTTATGTTTTGATGCTCTGCTGTTTGTGAGGGCAGTGTTTCAGAAGAATGTACTAGGACTATAAAGATGATTTTGAATGAGAAGCTGTTAATATATGACCCAAAGTAAATATATCTAGGAATTGCTATAGCCCCATATTTCACTTCATAAAAAGACATATGTTGCTAAACCAACCTTGAATGTTGTAAAAAATCATAGCCTCAGTAACCTTGAAGGCTCCCACTTCAAAATACGTGCACAAAATTGTGTACCTGTTCCCTTCTACTTGGCTTTTAATAGCAGATTTTAAATGCTATTTTTAGTTCATTTAATGCTGCTTAGTCTCCTATTTATAGGCAGCCTTTTTCCAAAGGACCTGACGAAGAATAGTTTATCTAGTAGTGGTGTCAATACTTAAAAATAATTGCTGTAGGAGTCAAGCAGACTAATAATAGAAATTAATCTTAGTGCAGCAGGATTCCCGAGCATTTGTCATATTGCACTGCTACAAAATGTGGTAATTTTTAGATAAAACACAACACTAAATTAAACATAAAGAAATCTCACCGCCTTGTAATGCGGGTTTTTTTGCCTGTTGCATGCTTCTGTGCTCACTGTGCGTAGTCTTTAGCGTCTCGAAAGACCACTCTACATAAAGCTTAGTCGTGGATGAGTCGTGTCAGAGCAAAACTACTTAAAAATTAAACATCACATGTACCTGTATAATTTGGAATAAAATTTTGAAGTGCCTCCAGTGTGACTTCCCTTTTTGTTCTTTTCTGAAAGTTTCAACACTTTTTTAGTGCGAGAATTATCTAGTTGGGAAGGGAGGTTTGGAGGTCCTCTGCTCCTGTCCCAGAAAAATGCCACGATATCTGCTATATAACAGTAAGGCACTGCTTTTCCTAGAGTCACAGAACAGCCTGGGTTGAAAAGGAAAAAAAACACTAGAGCAGCTGCCCAGGGCCCATCCAGCCTGGGCTTGAGCCCCTCCAGGGATGGGGCATCCACAGCTTCTCTGGGCAACCTGGGCCACTGCCTCACCACCCTCACAGGGAAAAATTTCCACCTAATATCCAACCTAAATCTCCCCTCTCTTAGTCTAAAACCATTCCCCCTCGTCCTGTCACTATCAGCCCCTGTAACAGTCGCTCCCCCTCCTGTTTCTAGGCTCCCTTCAAGCACTGTACCCTCTTCGTGTGGACCACGGTGCAGTCGGGTAGCCCGAAATCTGTGGGGCCAAAGAGAGAACAAGGATGTCTTTAAAAAAGTAGCATGGTAAAGGGGATTTATTTAAGTATTCTTGAATTAAGAATAATTGCTTGCGTGCAGGTTTCTTGTTCTAATGCAGCCCGTTAGTGCCACCCTTACTTAATTGATGCCTCAGGGTTGGTGACTTCAGAGCTCTCTGAATCGTGGCAGACCTTAGGCACCAAACAAGTCTCTTGTGAATTTTCACAAAAGCCCTCATGCAACATCTTAACCATGAGTAAAAACACACTGAATTTAAAATTGTTTCCAATCTCAGACAGGAAGACAGGAAGTTGCAGCAACTGGCATTTGTTTTGGTCAATGGGAGGGACGAGGGACTATTGCAGGGAAAATGAAGGTGAAGTGGAAGGGGGTTTTGGTTCCAGATAGCTGCTGGTTACTGCTTCACATGAACACAGAGGGAGTATCGGTAAATTAAGTGACAAATAGCACTTCTTCCTTCCCGCTTCATTTTTCAGACTTAAGGTTAGTGTGTTGGTGAAAATTGTGTAGCTATAAAAGAGAAACTAAATAGTGCTTTAAGAAGAAAATCTTCATCGCAGAAATGAATGTTGTATTAAAGTCTGGAAATATTTGCTGTACTAAGAAGCTTGAAAATAACTTTTCAGTCTTTCTAAAAGTAACTACCTACAAAGTAACCTTAAACCCTATTAGTTTGCATGCTGGGAAGGGAGAAAAATGGGAAAGAAACTGCTGATCAAGAAATATAGTAATGATATTGGAAAAGGGTACCTTAGAGGATCTTATTTTTGTAGAAATTAATATTTTTATACCTTGTGCCTTCACTGGCTTTCTTGTTTAGAGAGTAACGAAACAGAAACACACATTTAATGCTAATTGAAAATGTTCATTTAACGAAGTAGAGGACCTGGGTAGATTATTCTTACTACTAATCTTTACATTTTTTGTTTAGGTAATGAGATTAATTTGCTACGGTAATAAGTGCTAAATAAAAGCGAGTGCTGTTTGAACTCCATCGGTTTGCTTCTTACTAATGCGTGCAAAACTGTTTTGGTGTCTGTAAAAAGTTTGCACTCTAAACCAACTCTGTCGAGCTTTAATTTATTTCAAACTTGTGGTTTTAGGTAGTTAAAGTAAACCTAAAAATTCTAATAGTTTCGGTTTTCAGTTTAAAGAAGTTGTCGTTCTGTATTCAGTTGTTAAGCTGTTTAAGCAAAAAATTTCAGTTTTATGAAATCAAGCAATGTGTCAGAAACGCTGCTTTTTACAGCTTCTGTGTTCCTTGGTGTTCCCTACGGAGTTGGAGAAGAAACAAACGTGTGAATTTTCATGATAAATTCTGTTCTGAAATACTCACTGTTAATTCCGATAATAATTTGTTTCACAGCATATTTAGTGAAGTATGCTCAGTTGTAGAAAACTTTATTTTGAATGGTCACTGAAAAAAAATCTGCTGTGCAAAAATTTACTTTCAAAAATGGTTCTTTTTTTTCCTCATAACAAATATAAGGTTTTTGTCTTATATTTTTTTGTTTCCCAAACAAATTTGTTCTTGAGCAGGGTGTGTAAAGTCAACGTAAGAACTTTTGGTGAGTATTTCTCCCAGAAGTTCACAAGGACCTGTTTGAGTGTGAAGGTTGCTGTTCCTGATAGCTGCAGAAATTGAGTTCATTTCACTGCAGCTCTTTCCTGGAGGTTGTCAGGGGGAGCTTGCTCCTGTAAGAGGAGTTTCAGCAGTGCATTGGGCTTCTCTTTGCTTTGGCCATCCTAGAATACTGTTGAGTTTCCTCACTGCTCTTTATAAGCACTAAGCTTGTTACTCTTTATCGCCAGTTTGCAGGAGAGGAAGGTAAAGGATTACCTAAATAAGGAGAACTTTATACCCATGTGTTGAACTATAAAGTTCTCCTAATACTAAATACTAAGACCGAATGACTTCAGCAACCTCAGGAGACTCAGTGACTGTCGGAGCCTTGTTACGGGGGTGATAAAGGTGGGAGTAAAGCAGGTTTGTTGGTCTCAGCCCGGTGCCCAGCCTGACAGTGCCCTGCCGCCGTTACTCGGTAATCTGCTCTGTTGCAGCCTGTACTCACTGACCAACGAATCCCCTTCGTGCTTTTGTGATCCGTACAGAGTAAATGTGTATTTAATGTGTGTAAGAGAATGCATTTGTTATGTCAGGACTATAAACCAGTCTGTATTCTTTTTAAAAATGGATGGTTTGATGGTTTCAGGTGATCAGCCTGATATTGGTATGACAAGAACTGTAAACAGATTTGTGAAGTCATTTTCATAATCATAATGTCAATACCATCTTACCTTTTGAAGTCTCTAGGCAAGAAAAGACCAGGAGTTCCCTTTTCCAAAGGAGATAAATGCTGTTATTTGCCTCCAGGTTTATAAAGGAAAAGACCACAAACACATTATTTCTGTTAGTGCTTAACATCTATAAAGTCTGCGTGTCCTACAGATGCTCTTTTCAGAAAAGCTAAATAATGTCATTAGTGTGCTTCTGACTGTTAAATTTAAGTTTTTAAATACTTGAATTTTTTTTCTCTTTCATGCTGCAGAACTGTATATTTGGATGCTGAAATTAGTCAATAAATCAAGTTATAGAGAGCTTTTTGCCTAGTGCATGGTGTGCAGTGGTTCAGTTTAAGATTTCAGCTTATTTTTAACCTATCCTGGAACTTAGATTTATTTAAAAACTGATTACATACCAATGAAGGCATAAGGATAATTTTTTACAGTCATGTGCCATGTCCTTTATGACCATAACTGCAACTTATTTCAATACAAATCATATTAATTATAATAAACAAATACAGAAAAGAGCTGTTACTTCCAATATTGGAGCAGCATCTTTAATGAGAATTTTTAAAGCACTTTATCTTTTCCAGAAAGGTTACTTGTGTTTTGTTGGTTTTTTTTTCCTTCAAAGCCACAGAAGAAAGAAGATCAGCAATCAGAAGCTAAAGCAAGTCCAAAAAAGTCATCAGAACACACTATTGACCTCTTAGGACTTGGTAAGCAATACATAATTACCTGGTTTTCCATCAAACACAGATACACCATTTTATATTTTAATAGATATACTTTTATTTTCTCTGTGCCTACTGCTAGATTAACTTGAAAACATAAGATTTAGTCTATGAGTTTGAAACGATAAAGGAAAATGCCGTAGGGATGTGGGTAAATCAATAGTTGTGTTTTGCTAAGGAGAGTAATGAGCTCCTGTGGGAAGGGTGAGTTATCAAAGTGATCTTCAAAGGGCTTGTGGATTGTGGTATTTCGGTGTTTATGGTACAAGTGTACTTTTTAATGAAAATGCTGACGTCATCTGAATTATATCTGCAAAATACCTTATGTCATAAAATTCCTATATCAGTTAAAAGAACAGTAAATTACTGCAGCTGACTTCTGAAACCCAATACACCGGGCATTTCAGTGCTGTGTACTCACTGTGACCATCATTCATTTTTATCTGATATATCTTTTCTTTTCTGACTGGCAGGTAACTGTGTATTTGTCTTGTAAATAAACTGCTTTGGATCCAAAGCATTTGCTTTGCACTGTCTGGCTATACTGTTGTGGTTTTATGCTTTTTCTCTGCTTGTTGAAGGTCATGTTAATAAAATCTGTCTTTTATTTATCTAGCGTTACTGTGTGTTTCTCCATTGGATATAATCTTAAAATGGAAGAATGAAATATTGTAATAAATGTTTTTATTTAATTTTATTGTTCATTGTTAGGAAAATTTAGTAAGAGTTGTGAGTAGATATTAAGAGCATTCAATTTGTATTAATATAATGATTATTCTTAAATTTATACATAGCTTTTACAGGATATTGGAGGATGCTGATAAGTCTTTTAAATGTAATTATTCTCAAAACTTGATTTCTTAGGAAAATGTTTTGGTTTTTTAATTTTTGATTTTAAGATATGAATAATGTTGGACCAAAACAATAAACATCTTCTCTGTTTTATGATTCATTCACAATGCATGTTATTTTCCCTCTGGATGCAGAGTAGCTGTAAAATGCTATTTTTGTACTGGTTACTATATGTTGTGGTCCATATCTCATTCCAAGTAATCTGCTGCCGTAGGTAAGCAAATCATAATTAACACGGTAGAAGTTGGATTATGGATGTAGAATGAACCTATTAAAAAAGGTAATTTAGACTTGATGGAAAGCTAATTCTCCTTTATTTTCCTTTACCAGGCCAACAAGCTAATTAAGAAGTAAAATTTAATCAATATGTGGTTTTGAGATTGCTAGGCTTCTGTATCCTTTTAGCCATGATTTGAAAAGTCTTGGTAACACTGTTTCATGATCTGATAATAAACTCAGATTACATTGGCTAATTTGAGATGTGATATTCAACAGAAAGAGTATTATAAATGGTGTTCAACAGCTGTGCTTTTTCAGTGAGATATACAAAGGGCAAGTGTATAATTTGTGTGTTAAAACCCTGTAATTTTAGAGGAGGGAGCATTTAAAGATCTTTAAAAGATCCTGGAAAGACTATCTGCTCAAACCTATGGGAAAGGGAGCCTAGGTGAGATTATCTAGCATCCTGTCCTCTTGCATCTTGAGAACCTCCACTGATGGGGTGGCTGCCTCTGTGGGGAGGTTTTTCCAGCAGTTGATCTCTCTGTAGCATCTGCTGTTGCACAGTATGGCACACAGCAGTGGGATGTTATCTGTCATATAGTCACAAATTGTAAGAAGAGCGGTTTTGGGACCACAGCTAGGAGCAACAATGAAGGACAGCGTGGGCTGCCTTTCCACGTTACCTTCTCTGGCTGGGTGTGGAAGCTCTGCCTTGCCTACACTCTTGTTGCAATGGCTTCTGCCACATCTAGTACTTAATTACTAGCTACAGATGTGTTCTCCAGAAAAAGGATGGAAGTACTGTTGATTAAAAGTTAGTTGTTCCAAAGTAATTCTGCGATGGTAAGCAGCACCAGTTGAATGGAAAACGATATATTTAGAATAATTTAAAACTCAGAACTCCACTGGAATATCTTTCTTATACTACAGAAATATTTTTAAATGAGGAGGGAAAGGAGGAAGTGCTTCCTAATCCATGACCTGGGGCGTTGAAGTTGAGAATAGCTGTAATTGCTATCTAAGAAGTGTGAGCTGTTATGTTGAAATACAAGTATGCATGTATATATTGAAATGAAGATGCTAGTATTGCTGCAAGTAATAAAGTGGAGTGAAAACACTGTTAGGTTTCTTCTGTATTCTGACACTTATTTCTGTATGGAATCTTTTAGTTTCATGGGGGGAGGAAATGTTTTTTGAGTCTCTTTTTAATAGATACAAATATTCCAACTACTACATTTTTTAGAAATGAGTAAGAGAATAGTCTGTTCATACTGTTCATACAGGCTTAAAACTGTGTTGTGAACAGTCATTCAAAATGTCTGGTCTCTGCACTGATACAGACAGGGAAGTATTTATTTTTAGTGTTAGAATTCAGTAAGAGATGAAGGGTATGTACATTACCAAGTAATGCTCTTACAGAAACAATCTAGCAAAAACCTGGGGTTTCATAGTATTAATTTATAAGCAGTTTATTAAATACTTGAAAAATACTGTGTTCTTGCAAATGTGTTCTCTTGTGAATATTTTAAATACATGAAATGTGTGTTTTAGTAAATGATTACATTTAAATTTTCCATCTTACATATTAAACTTTTTTTACATTCAGAGAAACTGAACCACTTTGGACTAAGACGAGAGAGTTTTTTTATTTAATACATGTGCCTCACTGAGAAAATGAGAACATTGAATTATTAATTCCAGACAATCCTTTTGCATGAAAATTATGCACTGTTCATTCCTAAATTTGTCTGAAACAGTGAACCTTTGGGGAGATGTTTTTGGAACTGCCTGTCTGCAGAATGGCATCAAAAGAAGCTCGTTACTTAACTTGCCAATATAATTTATTTACACACATCTTGAAGCACTGGTGTGGATGGTGTGGCAGATGATATATGTGAACTTTGCACAAGTCTGGGCAAAAAATATACTTGCTGAGGTTCAGTTTCTTGCGAATGCCGCTCACTTCGTCCTTCTCATATCCTTGCTTACAAGGTATTTTGGTCCTTGGTATTGTATATTTGGTCTCAATTTTGCATTGACATGAAGTGGATTTGAGAATTAGCAAGTACCAAGTTCATGTTTGAGACTAAATTAGAGTATAAAATAATTTGTATATCTGAAGTGGTCACAAAAGCAAGCATATAGCTCCCAAAGAATTGCAAACCAGCACCCTTCTGCTCGGTTGTTTTATAATTCCTTTTATGAAAAGGGTGAAGTGCATGCCTTAAAAATACACTGGCGATTTTACATCTGCAGAAGTTAGCTGAAAGTTGTGGTTTCTACAGCAGCTATAGCTGTGCCACGTTGCCTGGGCGTATTAAGGCACCAGGGCTGGCATCCCTACAGTAGGTCAGGATGCAGGTATGCAGGGATGGTGGTAACTTCTGACGTGTTCCGCATTGTCGGATGTGGACATTCATTACTTGTGTCAAGTTTTCACACAGACACCAGTAGCAGTCTTTAAGAGAAATACTTTCATGCAAGGCAGCCAAAGGGGGGCCAACTTCTGTCCTAGTTTGAGGGCAGACCGAAATGAGAAGTGCTGATCTTCTGAAGGGATTCTTTCAGAATGCAGTGCCTTCTTGGAGGACTTAACAATCAAAAATCTTGTCAGGTCTCTGATTGTCTCCTCAGTTAAGTGATTTCCAGGCCAATTAAGTGACAGGTGCTTCTTGAATGGTTTCTGCTCTTTTGTTCCAACTTGTCAGTGTCCTGGGCTGCTGGGAAGGGTAGTCTCTGGCTGCTAGAATTGCAGTGAGTTTGCATGTGACAGAACAAAATAATAAAAAACCGCAATATTCTACATGCAGGGTGACCAGTGTTACCATGGTCTGCCAGTTATTTGTGTTCATAAATAAAAAGGTAGAGGAGAGCAAAAGGGGATCTTCTTTCTAAGTACTAAACTTCTATTGCAGCTTTTTCCATAGAAAAATGAAATTCTGATTCTTCTGCAGTTGTTCTTTAGCACATTGGGAAGAATGCTGCAATGATGTGAGAGATGGCATTGCATTATTTTAAATAAGTATTGGAAGCTTCCTGTGATTGGATTTTAATTAAATATTGCATCTTGACTATGCTCTTTACTAATCAGACCACTTCTCATTAGAGTTCTAGACACTTCAACATGCCTAAAGCTCCCGTCTGCCTTCAGCCTTTCCCATGTCTCTGGGGCAGTAAGGCACACGTTCCTGGTATCACTGAAGTGTTAATGCTGATATTCCAGCGATTAACCTCTGCTCTTGAAATGAGTCTTTTCACACAGGTAGATAACTGTCATGGGTGCAGGACACTGGAAAATAACTTCTCAGAGTTCAGTAAAAGGAGAAAGTGACTGTTTTTCTTAAATGCATAGTAAAAAATTGTTAGTGGCCTTCGGTGCTTTTCAAAGTGTAAAAGTGGTGATCTGTATTCTGTTGTGGTTTAAATTTGGAATGTATTGCTAGGTTACCTATGTGTAATTGTGTGACTTCAAAAAAAATTGTTTTTTAAAATAGAAAAAAAATTGATTAGGATGCTAGGTAAGTTAAAATTTGCTTTACAGAAACTTACTCTGAATAACAACATTGGTGGATATAGTGCGTGCAATTAAAAGGAAATAAAATTGTTTTATGATTTTAGTAGTAGCTTTTTCAGTGTACTGTAATCTAGTGGGTTTAGAATATTTACCCTCCTGTGATGTATAAACAGCCATGCCAGTTGTCATGGCAATGTTTCAGAGAGTCTTGGGTTAATTCAGCTAGTTGGTTCTGCCAGAGAAGTCTGACTTCTGCAGAGAGCATTGGATACACTGAAACTTCACTTCTTACTTTGCCTAAAAAAGCTTTCTTAAATTTGCTGTTAGGACTGTGCAGTCATAGTGTTCATCAGGACACTGTACTCAGCTTCGTATTTGTCAAACTCTGTGCAATGACAACCCACTTGTGATATGCTTAGGAATAAAACTGCTTAGAAAGTTCTTCCCGCTTGCTCTTGGCCAGGTTAAAATCAAGTGAGAAGTGGTTGCTCAGTTTCTTAAGCACATTTTGTGACATTTTTGTCCCTACATATTTTGAAGTATTTTCTTGCAGTTCTCCTTAAAAGTGTAATTCTTCAGCCCTTTTTTTTTTTTGTCCTGTTGGTATTCATTTTCACCTAGATCACTAGCTATTTCCATGTGTTAAAATGGTGAGAAGCACCAGGGCTGCAGAAGGTTAGCTGTACAGAGCTGTAGGTTCTCGGGGATGACTAGCCCTGTGTGCCTGGCAGGGCTCTTCTTGTGCAGCTATAGAATAAAGTCAATGCAAAGTACTTTTGAAAAAGGGGGAAGGATGGACTGACTTTTTTTTATAATGCGAAATTTAATTATGAGTAAATTAGTATATCAGGAATAACTTTGTGGATTCTAAAATAAAAATTTTAATTCAAGAATACAGGTCAGTGTATTTTGTCTGATGCACAGCCACCATGTTTGGGCCTTCTCAGTAAGGCATCTGTGTAAATTCTCACTCAAAATGATGGTGTGCTTGAAAAAGACCCTTGAAAAATGAATAAATTGGCATGGCTGTCCTTGGGAAAGTCTTTTAAGAGTTTCGTTTTGGCATTGGTTTTGTTTCTTTTTTCTGAAGTGTACTGGTATGCCATCTTTTTAGGGAAAGAATTCCTTACAAAATCTGAACAATAGCACAGTCTGAAAAATGTCTTATCTCAGAAATTGAATACGTTTTTGGGAGTGGAGTAGGGGGGGAATGGGCAGCTTTAGTTATTTTCATGCTGTTAAAACATTATCAATTTTCGCTGTAATGTGATTGTTGTCTTTTTAAGATAGTCCAGCTGAAGCATCTGTTACAAATGGAGGCACTGCTGCTGTCACAGCACTGAATGATGACCTGGATATCTTCGGTCCAATGATCTCTAATCCTTTACCAGCAGCTGCTGTACCTCCTGCTCAGGTAACATTTGTTTAGTTATCTATGTGTAAATATGTGCACGCATGTGCATGTTTTCCTTCAGGGAATTGTTCATTCACACAGAAGGAACGCACACTTCTCAACACTCATGACGAGAGACTCTTTAGCTGTGTAATCGCTGTATTTTTATCACCTCTTCAAGCTTGCATGCTGCTTGGATATAGAATTAGGTGGTAGTGTGGTTTTCCTTCTGATTGACCCACATTATCCAGTCAAATTGGATTCCGTCTTACCCTGGTGATGGTAGTCATGTTTTCTTTTAATTTATATTCTTTTGTCTTACTCTTTTTTTTAATAGGTATTGGTGAATATATTTGTACTTGATATTTTCATGTTGTTGGCCTTTAACTCATACTTTTTAAGGATCTCTTATTGCTTTGTGATGCTGATATTTAGGAAAAGCTACAGCAGATGCTTCTGTCTTAGAGCTGCTAAAAATTGAGGGTCTCAAGCTTCATACTCAAAATCAGGAATAGATATCAAGAAAAACTAATATTGCTTCCTGGGCTGATCTGTCTTTTGTCTCTTCTTGGATCTTGTCTGTCTGTCTTCCCTCAAGGAAGGGTAGCACAACCCCTGCACCTGGCCTGCCCCCTCTCTTATAGCCATGATAATTTGGAAGATGCCCTATTGCCATGCCTGTTGTAGCTGAGAAAGGCGGTTTTGGGACACATGAAGAAAATGCTTAAAGCTACAGCTCCTTTAAAGTAGCTTCCAGCCTCAAAGAGCAAGGTGTTGGTGTTGAACATGGCTGGTAGAAATCAGAATGCACGTGTGGGTCTCCTTTTGAGAAGGGAGACTTTGGAGGAGTGCTCACCTAACCTCCCCATCTGTAGGGCCCTTTTAAGGTAGTTTAGAGGCTTATTTTTGCAGAAGGCTTTCTGTCTCACTCATACGTACTCTTGAGTTCATCGTTTTGAGACCTGTGATCTGTACTTAGAATCATAGAATGGTTTGGGTTGGAAAGGACCTTAAAGATCATCAGGTTCCAGCCCCCCTGCCATGGGCAGGGACACCCTCCACTAGCGCAGGTTGCTCAAAGCCTCATCCAGCCTGGCCTTGAACCCCTCCAGGGATGGGGCATCCACAGCTTCTCCGGGCAACCTGTTCCAGTGTCTCACCACCCTACAGTGAAAAATTTCTTCCTAATGTCTAGTCTAAATCTGCCCTCTTTCAGATTGTACCCGTTACCCCTTGTCCTGTCACTCCACTCCCTGATGAAGAGTCCCTCCCCATCTCTCCTGTAGCCCCCTTCAGGTACTGGAAGGCTGCTATTAGGTCTCCTCGGAGCCTTCTCTTCTCCAGGCTGAACAACCCCAACTCTTTCAGCCTGTCCTCATAGGGGAGGTGCTCCAGCCCTCTGATTAATTTTGTGGCTCTCCTCTGGACTCTCTCCAACAGGTCCATGTCTTTTTTATGTTGGGGGCCCCACATCTGAACACAGTACTCCAGGTGGAGTTTCACGAGAGCAGAGTAGAGGGGGAGAATCACCTCCTTTGACCTGCTGCTGATGCTTCTCTTGATGCAGCCCAGGACACGGTTGGTTTCTGGGCTGCAAGCGCACACTGTCGGCTCTTGTTGAGCTTCTCATCCACCAATACCCCCAAGTCCTTCTCCTCAGAGCTGCTCTCTATCCATTCTCTGCCCAGCCTGTATTTGTGCTTGGGATTGCCTAGACCCACGTGCGGGACCTTGCACTTGGCCTTGTTGAACTTCTTGAGGTTTGCATTGGCCCACCTCTCCAGCCTGTCAAGTTCCCTCTGGATGGCATCCCTTCCCTCCAGCGTGTCCACCACACCACACAGCTTGGTGTCATTGGCAAACTTGCTGAGGGTGCACTCCATCCCACTGTCCATGTCTCCAACAAAGATGTTAAACAGCACTGATCCCAGTACCAACCCCTGTGGAACACCACTTGTCACTGGTCTCCACTTGGACGTTGGGCCATTGACCACAACTCTCGGAGTGAGGCCATCTAGCCAGTTCCTTATCTCTTGTTTCTCCTTATCCAGTAGTTTTCATAATACATAAAATGGAAGGGATGATGATGGAAAGTAATTCTTAATTGAACGGACATTTGCTAATTTTGTTTCCAAATGTTGATCATGATGGTCATATTCTGCTCACCTCAAAGCATATCTATATTGTTTAGCAGTTTTGATTGTAATTTTTATTCCTTTTCCTTTACTCTCCCTTCCCCTACTTGTTGTTGAGGGCTGACTGCGTGCAACATGCTAGATGGAGTTTTAGAGTCTGAAACCAGATTCCTTCTTAAACAAAAAACTGCAGATGGAACAAGCTTCCCACCATGCCTTAAGACACCCATGAGCTGTGTATATGTATTTAAGTTTGGATGTGTTAAGCTCGGAGACCTTTCAGAGTTTCAGCCTTCTCTTGTTTCTCTTCCATGAACAAGTGATGTGACTTGCTGGTTAAATGAGTGATTTAGCTGTAGGATACAGGAAGTACAAAAGAAGGCTAAATATTTAAGAGAGAAAAAAAGCAAAGAGAACGGTTGTTCCTTGGATGGTGATGGTTGATGGTGGGTTAAATAATGGAGTGGCTCCTAAAGCATAATGAATTATGTGTATTAGCAGTTAAAGAACATAGATCATTTGAAGTGTGTTTCTATGATAAAGATTTGGTCACTGGACCTTCTGTGAGAGAAATGTTTTGAAATTTAGTTTTGTCTTTTATTGTGCTAGTTTCTAGATCAAGTATGGCACTTACTAAATGGATTAAAAAGTGGTAGAAAGGATATTATTCTCAATATCTGGTAAGTATCACCTTGTTTATATACTGGAAAGCATGAATATATTTACTTGCTATTAACAAACTATTCCAGATTTTTAGTGACGTTTTGCTTTTTTCTGAGTGCCATAATCAGGAGCAGCAAACAGAACTTTTATCAAACACGTGGTCTTCATGGCATCTGGCAAGATTTAATTCTTGGTTATCTTCCAATTTTAATCAGTAATCTCAAAGAAAATGTAACATAATCAGATAATTTCCCCAGATAAGAGACCGTGATGTGGATGGGTAGCAGAAGATAGGTTTCAGATGCTGATTAAATGGCTTGCTTGGTAAACTGGGCAAAGGGAATATTCTCTTTTGCTTTGGGATTAACAAGGCCTCGCATTTCAGGACGATGGTGACTAGTCTGAGAACTGACGCATGACAGGAGTTGAGGGTACCTCTCCTTTGGAATTGGAATGAGTGCTTTGTAAGATCTTCCACCTTGTAATATGGATAAATGTTGTATGGAATTCAGAGAAGAGTCAGGAGAATATTGCAGACTGGAAAGGGGGCTTCATAATGAGAGATTTGAAGGACTCTGGTTAATTTCTTGAAGTAAAGAAGTGCTGTGATTATGTTGTGTAATTATTTTGTGCAAGATAGGGAAGGGGAATGTGGGTGTAAGCTGGAACTCAGTCTAGCAGTTGAGTAACCCTAACATTCAGCTACATTTGGAATTGGAAAATTTAGAGCAGAAATCCCTGGGCCAATTCTTCAGTTGAGATGAGTAGCACTTGAATATTTATTAACAATGCATTGAAATAAAAAAATGAAGTAGAAAAAGGGATCAAATGTGGAATAGTGTGGCTTGCTTTCTCACAATGTTCTGCATAGTAGGTGCTTCTGAGATACGACAGTGGGATTTGTGGACATCGAGAGAGAAGGGAATTTAACGGTACCCCTCAAAATGATTTGTAGAAGCAATGTATGACTGTTGATTTTTCACAGAATTGGTTTTCTCTTCCAGCTTAACCTGAAAGCCAGCATTTAGTACTAAATGGACATGTTTTTATGACACCGTGGAGCACAGAAAAGTCTGTTTGAATGTTTTATTATGAGACTGAAACAATGTGATGTCCACAATCTCAGAATTTATTACCGTTGACACAGCCAAGATGTGGTTTTCAAATGAAAACAAAGGCATTTGTTTTTCCTTTTTCAAACCTGACTTGGGCGTTCAGGATTGTATACACTCTTACTCTGCTTTCAAATAGGTGTCTTTATTACAGTTTCCAAAACCACTTAGAGTATTTCTTCCTACCATTCTCTATAGCTGGACGCTAATAAAAACCGTTGAGTTTGTAAAAGACTAGTAAAGAACAATATGTGAGTAACTTTTTTTAAGGGGGTTTAAGAAGAGTTAACTTAACCAGCTCCTACCATAAAGCTATATAAAAGGCATATGCTATAAATTTACCCATTAGGCAGTACTCTTGGACAGAAGAAGAGAACAAAATTGCATTTTGTATGTTTAGTGATGCTTTTTCGTGTGAGGTGAGCATAGTTAACTTATAACTATTAGAACAAAGGCTTTTGTTGGCAAATGTTGTAGAGGAACTGAACAAAAGTCTGTCATTCTTAGCTATATTTAAAACAATTTCCTAATTTGTTTTAGCCAGATTTTAGTTTGACTTTGTATGGGTATCTCTTCACTGAAACTTGTAGGGAGGGCATGAAGGGGAGAACCGTGAGATGTTAAGTTTGAAAGTATTAATTCACAGAAACGTTTAACATAAGTCTTTCTTCACAGGATACTAAAATCCAGTGAACTTACACTTTTTTGGAGTGTACATGGTTTGCATTGTATTGGGAGCTGAGAATTGGTTCAATGGCTACAAAAGCATACTTTGGTAGAGATGGTGTATGTTCTTCATGTCTGTTTCAAGACAAACTTTCCTGTAAGCAGTAGTATGTTTTAGATAACCTGGCATTCTCCAAATGCTCCTTTTTCCTGAGGCCAGGTGTGTGTACCTAGCATGGTTGCCATAGATTAGCAGACAAGCTTCAGCTTTTTAACAAGTTGTGATGGTGATAACGTGTCAAAGTTCTCAGTTTTTATGGGAAAAAATGAGTTATGTCAGATATGAGTTATGTATTTGCTTTACTATGAGTGTTATTTAAGCAGAGTATTACTGGAGGGCTGTTTAGTCCTGTTCTAATATGATCAGTTTGAATGGCTTCTGCTTATGCTTATTTTATCCACTCTAAATTTTGAGGTATCTGAAAGCTACGTTTAATTCCTTCCTCTGTATGTGGGGGACATGGGATGACTCTGTTCATGGTGACTGTAACTGGTTAATATTGTGGGAAGTGGTCTTGTTTCCTATCTGCTTGTACTTGCTGAGCTTATCATGGTCAGTACAGCCTGGGAACCTGGGGAGTTCACTGATGGCTGCTGGTAATTGGTGGCATGTTAGATTTAGGGGTCGTGTTGAAAATTCTTACTCGGGTAGTTGCTGTACTCTTGCACCCAGTACACAGGGCTGAATTCATTGATCAAGGAAACAAATTCATTATACAAAAGAAAAATTGCAGTGAGAAGCAGAACTTCAGCAGAAGAAACATTACTTGTTTTTACAGGATGTGAAAAACTGGAATATCGCATTTAGAGCAAATATTATCCTCCCTTGGTGCTCAGAATGCCTTAGGTGGAGCACAGTGAGAACAGGTGTCATACTTCAAAACCAGAACGGGCCAGCTTGACAGAATTTAGAGGAAAGGAAAAATAGTTGAAATTCTAGAGAAGGGAAATCTGAAGAAAGAGTTACAAATGAGACTGCAGAGGAGATAAATGTCTCTAAGCTGAGAAAAGGTAGATTGCAAAGAAAAAGGCCACATTGTTTGCTGTGAGTACGGGACATACAGCAAAAAATAAATTTGAATTTTTTATCTTTTTGTAGGGATAATTCTGTTCCTGTGTATCACAGTGATAGAAACTTCATCTGACATTTTCAGGTATAGCTGATAATTCCTCAAAGTAAGAGAACAGGTGAAATTTCTTTGATTCTGTCAGCTGAATATGGGTGAGTGTTCATCGGTTATTACCAGGAAATAACAGTTGATATTTTTTAGTGGAACTGTCTAGATGGCCAAAATATGCAAAATCAAAACCAGGTAGAGTGGAAATAACCAGCAAGTCCGTTGACACTGTGAATGTAAAAAGGATAAGAATTGTACACCGGATTTAAGGCCTTAGTAAGTGTACTACCTTACTTGCTTACATAAGAATAATGATGTGCTAGGCTGTATTTTTCCTGCTTCCCTGGAATGCAGGTAGCTTTTCCAGTCGGCAGGGAGAAACTGAGAATGGTATGTGGGGCTGTTATTTATCAGTAGAGGCCTGACTTTTCTGCAGCCCGTCCCGCTTACCTACAAGGTACCAGCTAGTGCCAGAGACCCGCAGGCAGCAGGAATGTGCACGTGTGCCATTTTCTCTTCTGCAGCCCTTCACTCAGCTGCATATGTCGACCGTCCACTTCCCTCTCTCATTTCTGCTGCTGCCACCTCTCTTTCAATTTGCAGGTGTTGGGGACAGAGCTTTGGATGGTGGATGCAGCACTGCAAGTCGCAGGCTGCAGGGAGTGCCTGGATCCTCTCCCTGAGGCCATGAGAGATGGTCTTCTTTCCTGCAGGAGCTGTGCTGTTCTTCAAGCTGTGTCCCCAGGAGGTGAGCAAACTGCGCAGTATCAGAGAGGATGAGAGACAGACAGGATCTTCTCAGGGACACAGCACCTTCAAGATCCCTGGATTCCCGATGCAGTGGAGACACAGACAGAGTCTGCTCCTGGCAGAGCGGTAAGTGCAAACTCTGGGGACGCTGAAGACTTCTGGCATCGGGAAAGCGTCTCCAGCTCCACCTGAAGACCTGCAACTACGGAACTTGTTCACTGACCTCAGAGCTGAAGAGGTGCTTTCAAGTGAAGCACCCGAGGCAACTAATGTTGAACTGTGCAAGGCCACCAGGATGAAGCAGCGAGTGACAGGAGTGGGCAGCTCCCTGCTGCAGAGGACAGAGGCACCCATCTGCCGACTTGACCTGTTGTCTAGAGGAGGTTGCTGCCTGCCAGGGGCTTGGATCTGGAGCATTGTGAAGGGAGTGCTGAAGCTTGTCCAGCCCTCTAGTACCCCTTGCTGTTCTTCCGTGCGGGCACTGCCAGGGGCAACCTTGAGGGAAGAATTGACTGCAGAGCTCTGGGAGGGGTAGTGAGCAGTGTCGGGGCCCAGGTCGTGTGCTCCTCAATCGTGAGGGTGAAGGGAAAGCGTGTAAGCAGGAGGGCACTGATACTGATTATCAACAGGTGATTGCGGAGTTGGTGATGGCAAGAGGGTTTGAGTTTCTCCAGCTGTGGGACCCTGTTTGAGGATCAGCATCTACTTGGGAGAAATGGGATCCACCTCAGTAAGCAGGACAACAGTGTCTTTGCCAGCAGGATGGCTGGCCGGGTGAGGAGGGCTCTGAACTAGGGGCAGTGTGGAAGTGAGCGGCAGCCCTGTGAGGGAGTGGTGGACAGGGTCGACAAGCAAAAGGCCTGCTGTGATGTGAAAGAAAGGGAGCGCAACATCAAAGAAACAGGTTTTGACTGGTGTCACAAACATTTGCATGTAAGGAAGGAAGCGCCTGTAAGGCACCATTACGGAAAAAGCCACCAGACAGACCCCTTTGGCCAAATCAGCATGCTGGGGTGTCTGTACTGTGCACTGAAGTGTCTGTACGTTAATGCACGCAGCAAAAGGAATCAACATGAGAAACTAGAGATCTGTGTGTTGTTGCAGGGTTATGATCTTGTTGGAGCCACAGAGACATGGTGGGATGGCTCCTGTGACTGGAGTCCTGCAGTGGAGGGACACAGACTCTTTAGGAAGGACAGGCTGGACAGACAAGGAGGTGGAGGTGTCCTTAATGTGAGAGAACAGCTGGGATGCATTGAGCTCTGCCTGGGGATGGATGATGAGCCAGCTGAGAGCTTCTGGGTAGGGATTTAAAAACAGACAGGTATGGGTGGCATTGTATTGGGTGTCTGCTATAGGCTGCCTGACCAGGAAGAGCAAGTAGATGAGGCTTTCTGCAGACAGCTGGGAGCAGCTTCACACGGACAGGCCCTGATCCTCATGGGGGACTTCAGCCACCCCAGAATTTGCTGGAGCAACAGCATGGCAGGACATAAGCAATCCCGGAGGTTCCTGGAGAGCATCGCTGACAACTTCCTAACCCAGGTGACAGAGGAATCAACGAGGAGGGGGTGCTCTGCTGGACCTCGTGCTCACAAACAAGGAAGTGCTTGTTGGAGATGTGACGGTAGAAAGCAGCCTTGGCTGCAGTGACCATGAGATGATGGGGTTGAGGATCCTCAGAGGAGGGAAGAGGGCAAAAGGCAAGATCACAGTCCTGTACATCAGGAGAAGAGACTTTGGCTTCTTCAGGGATCTGCTACTGAATGTCTTCTTTGCCTTAGTCTTTACTAACAAGACCAGCATTCAGGAATCCCAGGTCCAAGAGACTAAGGGGAAAGGCTGGAGGAAGGAAGATGTACCCTTGGTGGACAAGGATCCAGTCAGGGAATACTTAATAAGCAAACTGGACATAGGTCATGGCTCTGATAAGATGCACCCTTGAGTGAGGAGGGAGCTGGCTCATGTCTTTGTGAGGCACTCTTGATAATCTTTGAATGATTGTGGTGATTGGGAGAGATGCCTGAGGACTAGAGGAAAGCAAATGTCACTCCTGTCTTCAAGAAGGACCAGAAGGAGGACCCAGGGAACTACAGGCCAGTTAACCTCACCTCGATCCCTGGGGTTCTGTGTCCGGTTCTGGGCTCCCAAGTACAAGAGAGACACGGACGTACTGGAGAGTGTCGAAGAAATGGCCACTAAGATGGTGAAGGGACAGGAGCATCTCTTCTGTGAGGAGGGGCTGAGAGAGCTGGCACTGTTCACCCTGGAGGCTCAGGGGCACTTCATCAGTGTATGTAAATGGGAGGGTGCAAAGAGGACGGAGCCAGGCTGTCTTCAGGGGTGTCTGGTGACAGGACCAGAGGCAATGGACAAAAGCCATCTGGACAGCTGTCAGACCACCTTAAAATACTGAGGATGTGACGATCTTCATCTGCTGTTTTGTAGTCTTTTGGGAATTAAAAGCCAAAATGAAAGTGCCATTTGTGTAGTCAGGTGGCAAGTGTAAAGTGATGAATTCAACTATGCTATTTGTGGTCCTGACACGTCTGACCAGTATTCCACAGTGAAAACATCCATGGCATAGGTATTGCCTTTTACAGGTAATACATAAGCTATCAGGGACAAAAATTACTTATGTTTAAACATAAAGCATGTTGGAGATAACTTCCACTAGTTCTGAAAAATCTGTTATGCTAAGCACTGTGTGCCCTAACCACGTGATGAGCATTTCATTTTGGTGTAATGACTGTTTGAGAGCACTACATGTAGGCTTTCATAAAGGCAACTATTATATGTATGCCAGGAGTGATTTACATAGGCCTTGGGTAGCGTGAGAGTGTTACAGATGTGAAAATCACGTCAACGTTGTGGGTTTTTTTAGCTGATGAACGCTTCAGGGAGAGCTTGTTCAGTGCTTTGGCTCCTCTCGGAATCTTCCAAAAACAAACTGAATGAAGAGATGTTAAATGAACATTGTCTCATGACAGAAACATCATGGGTGATCAGTCCTCCAGCGCTTTGGCTCTCCCTTCTCTTCTGTAGTGATTTGCTTTGTTTTGTTAAAGCGTAGATCTGGAGAGACTCCAAAGTCTGGTTCATCCCAGATGAGAACAGTTTCTTTGACGCTATTATTTGTTCAAAACCACCACCAACAAACCCAGCCATGTCTGCTCTTCTCCCTCCTAGAGAAAAGCAAAACCCTTCCTTATGGTGGTGCAGGCAGCAGAAGGGGAGCCGCCTCTGTGACCTCACTTCCGCTGCTTACATGTACTGCTTCAGCCTGCCGAGCGTGCACAAGCTGTCTTGGGCAGATGCCATGGTAGGAGGACCGTATCAATATGGAATAATTCCATAATGGAACTTCCTGGGTATATGCACGGTAAAAAAAATGCTGCTATTTAGGATGGGCTTTTACCTGAATGTATTGTTAAATCCAACTCTGATAGAATTGAGACAAAGAATTGTCTCAAACTGAGAGGGCTTCCTACTACCCATTAAAAAAAAAAAAAAAAAAAAACTTTGATTTTGCTTTGCAGCCAGGAATTTTTGTCAGTAATAAGCAAGAGGCAGTAGCTTTTTTAATATGTACAGAAGAAAATTCACTGGAGTTGAGCACAGTCTTTTCCTGTCTGCTTTCCCTTTGTAGTGCCATCACCCTACCTTTTGTTGCTTGTGAAGGTCTAGTGACGTTGGCTCAAGTCGGCTGTTGTATAAATTGCAGGTTTTCAGTTGCCAAAGAGTTCCCATTTCTTGTTCTTTTTCTCTTCCCTTTCCACAGCAGTTTTAGAGCTTTTTCACCATCAGCCATGTGAATCTGCACTCCTTTCTCTTGATGGTTTCTGGCCATTTTAGCTGGTACCAGAATTGTTTTGGAGTTATTCTTTCCCTAATTTACAGCATTGCCTTATTGGGGAGCTTTTTAGCACTTCAGGAGTCAGGTGCATGTTTCTGAAGCTGTCTGTTGAGTGTTTGTGTTGTGGTGTTTGTACAAACCCAGTGTGACCATAGAGGGCTTTTTAGGGCCTAGTCAGCAGCCTGCCAGCAACGCCAGGAGAAGGTTGGGGGCGGTTGCTTGCAGCAAGAACACAGGTGTGTTACCATGGCTGTGTATGTTGTGGTGGCTTCTGTCTGTCTGATACATGTTTGGGATGTAATGACAGTAAACAGATGGACCTGACTGCAGATCCAGTCCCTCCGTGGTCGCAGTGCAAGGAGGATTTTCCCTCAGGGTAGGAAGCGGTGGAAACTTGGATGTGCTGTGGGATGAGGCAGGTGTATGCTGAGCTGTTGGGGATGAGCCAGCATTGTGCCCTCGTGGACAAGAAGGCCAATGGCATCCTGGGGTGTATCAGAAGGGGGGTGGTCAGTAGGTCAAGAGAGGTTCTCCTCCCCCTCTACTCTGCCCTGGTGAGACCTCATCTGGAATATTGTGTCCAGTTCTGGGCCCCTCAGTTCCAGAGGGACAGGGAACTGCTGGAGAGAGTCCAGTGCAGAGCCACGAAGATGATGAAGGGAATGGAGCGTCTCCCTGCTGAGGAAAGGCTGAGGGAGCTGGGTCTCTTCAGCTTGGAAAAGAGGAGACTGAGGGGTGACCTAATGAATGTTTATAAATATGTGAAGGGTGAGTGTCAGGAGGATGGAGCCAGGCTCTTCTCTGTGACATCCAGTGATAGGACAAGGGGCAATGGGTTCAAGCTGGAACATAGAAGGTTCCACTGGAATAGGAGAAAAAACTTCTTTACAGTGAGGGTGACAGAGCCCTGGAACAGGCTGCTCAGAGAGGGTGTGGAGTCTCCTTCTCTGGAGACATTCAAAGCCCGCCTGGATGCGTTCCTGTGTGATCTGATCCCGGTGTTCCTGCTCCGGCAGGGGGATTGGACTGGATGATATTTTCAGGTCCCTTCCAATCCCTAACATTCTGTGATTCTGTGATTATCTTTTACCCAAAAGATAAGACTAAAATAAGGATAAAATTTAAGTCTGTGTTGTAATGCTGGCTCTTTTTCAATGTATATACAGTTTATTTGCATTGAAGTTCCCCCAGGAACAGGATGAGTTGTGTATTTTAAGAAATATAAAAAGATGCATTGCCTAGTTGCCTAAGCAAGCCTCCCTATGGACCTTGGTGTGTATGAGCAGCAAGATAACAGCACTGAAAGACACCTGGATGTTATGTGTTTACAAAACATTTTGGTGCAAGAGCAGTAAAGAAGCCTGACAGCCTGTGGGTGTTCTAGTTTTTCAGTTGTAGTCTAGAGTAAGTTTTAGATAATAATGATTTCTCAATAAATGAAATCTGCTTAAAGAACTATAAGCCAATTAAAACCAATATATTTTAGAAATTCTGTTACTTTAAGTAGATCAACTGAAATTTTACTTTTGCCTTTTCTCCAAAAATAGTGTTGCTCTTAATTGTAGTAGTATATTCCAAAGCACTTAATCTTTTGTTTTAGCTCTTCTCTAATCTATTCCGCCTATGAAAGGATTAATGAGATGTGAATTGTAATCTCCTTATTGATTTCCTAATTATTTTTCATAATATAACTACAGCTCATGATTTATGCTTCTCACTGATGCAAAATGTAGAAGCAACAGGAATGAATAATATGTATGTGTACACCCTGGAGCTGGGCAGGGATTTAGTTTTGTGTGGTTTGTAACCTCCGTCTGGTCTGCTGCTCTTTCCGTATCATCTGTACTGCTTTTCGGTCTTTGGTCATGACACATCTTTTAAAATCCTCCTTTACTTCATTTCTGTAAATGAACTGGGTTTTATTTGTTTCAGGAGTGAGGATGTGCAGTAAATTTTTAACATAACAACTTTTGCCGGTTTCATTCAGTAGTCCGTGTTGACCTTTATTTCCCAGAGCGTTTCCACTAAAGCAGCAGCTGCCACCTTGTCTGCAGCATCCGGAGATCTTGATCTGTTCACTGAGCAAACAACCAAATCTGAAGAGTCGGCAAAGAAACAACTCTCCAAAGACTCCATCTTATCACTGTATGGCACAGGGACCATGCAGCAGCAAAATGTTCCGGGTAAATAATTTTGGAAAGGTTTCTGTGCAGTCCTGTTTTAAGCTTGACCTAAAATAGTTTTCTCCTACAAATAAAAAACTAAGGTTGGGTACCCTGCTACCTATATTCAAATGAATATTTTAATTTTTATCATTTATAAAAATGAGATTACTGAAATGTAATATAGAATCCAAAGAAAAAAATAGTATGTGATTTTAATTTTTTTATAGCTGTTCAGATTATCAAATATACAGTTTACTGAAAAATTTGTGAATTCAGCTTCTGCCACCTAATGCATCACTTGGACTTAGGGTCCAAGTCTCTGCTGTGCAAACAGCAGGCTGCCAGGATCAGTACAGAGCTGTCGTATCTTGATTTTAGCTATGTTGGTATGAAAACAAAGACCTCCACTACAGCAATTAAAGGTTCTGGTTCACCGCAGAGATTTCCCAAACTCTCTTTGGCAGTTAACCTCTGGTGGCGAGTCCCTTTCCTTTGAGAGGTTTTAAGCTGTTTCTTTCTTTTACCAGAAACTAAATTAACAGCAATGACATACAGCTGGACAAAGTTATCCTTTGAAATTACTTTGGTGCACTTCTAACTTATTTATGGGGAGGGTGGAGAAAAATCACAAGACCCTTTTGCTGAAATCTTCCCTTCTCTGGTACAGGTATGTTCATGGGGTCATCTTCTATGCCATTTACCACACAACCATCAACTCATTTCCAAGGCTTTCCAGCCATGGGAGTTCCTGTGCCTGCAGCAACTGGGATGATGGGAAACATGATGGGACAATCGGTGCCAGTTATGGGACAGAGCACAGGCGTGATGGTAGGAATGGGAATGCCCAATGGATTTACTGGTACTGCACAAACTGGTGTGATGGGACTTCCTCAAAATGTCGTTGGACCTCAAGGTGGAATGGTGGGACAGATGGTCACCCCACAAAATAAGTACGGATTGCAACAAAACCAACAAGCTCAATGGAACCTCTCCCAGGTAAAGACTTGCTAAGAGTGCTTTAGAGAAGATGCGGCTTTTCAGATACAAAATGATTGGCTGTAGGAGGAAAGTTGTGGTGTAGCCAAGTTAAAGACTGCTGGATTTTGAACTGCTCAGAGGCACATGGAAAAAAATCAGTGAATAATTATATTACAGATAAACTAATATATAAGCAGAGAATAGATATTGCCAAGGTAGACCAAACTCAGTTCTCTGCTTCTGTAGCTACTCTCATCCTGGCATCTGAACTAATCAGGCAAAAAGCTTAGCTGTAGCTACAAAATACTGAAATGTAAACTCAGCCTTATAACTAAAAGCAGAATTTAATTGCTTGAGGGTAGCCATTAACAATTAATAGTTTCATTTACAGACTTAAGGATAAATTTCAGTGGAATATGCAGTGCTTTGCGCTCTTAATGTTCTCGGGTAGACAATTTGCTTAGGCTAATCCATTATTTATCTGTAGCATTTCTGTGCTATTTTTTTTATTTCTTAAACATGTTTAGAAGAGGTTAGTGTACAGTTAGTACTATATTTGTATATTATCCAATGAAACATCTTGAAATCGGGTATTTGGGAGGTTGGGGAGGGCAGGAAACAAACCTAATTAATTCCCTTGGAGTTCAGTATGGATGATAGAAACTTTTTTTCACACTATTCTTTGAATTGCAAGAAAAATATAATAATTACATGCTGCTTGCTTACTTTAGTAATTAAGGACACGAACCTTAGTGACTTGTTTAGATTATATTAACTGTACTGTTCTGCTCAGTCCTGTGGTGTGAACATTTATGAAGGTAAGCAGCATTTCTTACATGGATAAAGTATTTGAAAACACAGGCTGTCATTCTGCTTTGAAAAGTAATTTTTAAAAGGTGAGAATTTACAAATGTTAAACAAAAAAAGAATCAGTGGATTTGCTGGTATCAGCCTCTTTTTTTTAGGTATCTAACTTTAAAAAGACCCAGCTTTGAAATTAAAATAATTCTTCTTATCAAATATGTATTAAAGTTGGCTCATAAGACAAGCTCTTAACATGTTTGTGTGCTCCTTGTACATCAGATATTATCAGTATGGTGACACTCCAGTTTGCGGGGGAACTGTGATCTCATCTCTGGCTCCAGCTGAAAGGGGGAGAGCTTGCTTTACTTACCAATATAACATGCTTTATATATAAAATCATAGACGCATAGAATGGTTTGGGTTGGAAGGGACCTTGAAGTTCCAACCCCCTGCCATGGGCAGGGACACCCTCCACTAACCCAGGTTGCTCAAAGCCTCATCCAGCCTGGCCTTGAACCCCTCCAGGGATTGTAGAAGGGCCACCAAGTTTGTCAGGCACAATTTGCCCTTAGTGAAGCCATGCTGGCTGTCACCAATCACCACCTTGCTTTCCATGTGCCTTAGCATAGTTTCTAGGAGGATCTGCTCCATGATCTTGCCAGGCACAGAGGTGAGACTGACTGACGTGTAGTTCCCCAGGTTGTCTTTATTTCCTTTTTTAAAATGGGGGTTATGTTTCCCCTTTTCCAGTCTGTGGGAACTTCACCAGACTGCCACGACTTCTCAACTATGATGGATGGTGGTTTGGCAACTTCATCTGCCAGTTCCTTCAGGACCCGCGGATGTATCTCATCAGGTCCCATGGACTTGTGCACCTTCAGGTTCCTTAGATGGTCTCAAACCTGATCTTCTCCTACAGCTGGCAGTTCTTCCTTCTCCCAGTCACTGCCTTTGCCTTCTGCAACTTGGGCAGTGTGGTTTGAGCTCTTGACAGTAAAGACTGAGGCAAAGAAGTTGCTGAACACCTCAGCCTTCTCCATATCCTGGGTAACCCGGTCTCCTGTTTCCTTCTGGAGAGGGCCTACATTTTCCCTGGCCTTCCTTTTATCACCAACATACCTATAGAAGCTTTCCTTGTTGCTCTTGATGTCCCTGGCCAGATTTAATTCTATCGGGGCTTTAGCTTTCCCAGCCTGATCCCTGGTTGCTTGGACAATTTCTCTCTTTTCCCCCCCCCCCCCCGGCTACCCATCCGTGCTTCTATGCTCTGAAGGCTTTCTTTTTGTGTTTGAGTTTGCCCAGGAGTTCCTTGTTCATCCATGCAGGCCTCCTGGCATTTTTGCCTGCCTTCCTCTTTGTTGGGATGCATAGCCTTCTTGGGCCCCTCTTCCCTCCAGTGCTTTATCCCATGGGACTCTTCCAAGCAGGTCCCTTAAGAGGCTGAAGTCCGCTCTCCTAAAGTCCAGACTCCATGGTCGCTGCATCTCAGCCTGCCCTTGAGTTCCACATTCCCCACCAGCCCTTCCTTCTTGGTGAGAACAAGGTCCAGCATAGCCCCTCTCCTGGTTGGCTCCTCTATCACTTGGAGAAGGAAGTTGTCATCAACACATTCCAGGAACTTCCTGGCCTGCCTATGCTGTGCTGTGTTGTTCTTCCAACAGATATCAGGGTGGTTGAAATCCCCCATGAGGACCAGGGCTTATGAGCGTGAGGCTGCTCCTATCTGTCTATAGAGGGCCTCATCCACTTGCTCTTCCTGGTCAGGTGGCCTGTAGCAGACCCTCACTCCAATGTCCCCTGTCCCAGCCCTCCCTTTGATCCTGACCCACAGGCTCTCTGTTGGCTCCTCATCCACCCCCAGGTGGAGCTCCATGCACTCCAGCTGGTCACTGACATAGAGGGTGACACCCCCTCCTCATCTCCTCTGCCTGTCCTTCCTAATGAGCCTGTATCCCTGCATTGCAACACTCCAGTCACAGGAGCCATCCCACCATGTCTCTGTGATGCCAATGAGATCACAGTCCTGCAGGCGTGAGCATGTCTCTAACTCCTCTTGTTTATTCTCTGTGCTACCTGTGTTTGTACCGTGGCAGTTAAGTTGTACCCCCGATGAAGCTGATTTACTGGCTGGAATTCCTTTGTGCTGCTCTCCAGGTGCTCTCCTGCTGACCTGTGATCCTTCCCCAGGCCCTGGGCATCTGTTGCTGGTACTGGCATCAAACTGGCAGGAGTGGGATGGATTGAGGTTCCCCTCCCCTGGCAATTTCAAAGCCCTTTTCACCAGCTTGGCAAGCCTATGACCAAAGATGCTCTTCCCCTTCTCTGACCGATGGACCCCACCAGCCCCGAGCAGACCAGATTTCTCAAAGCGAGTCCCATGTGAAACCACACAGCACTGAATTCTACCCTGAAGTTTTAGTTTACAATTTATTTTAACAATTTTTTTCACCGGTGTTTCAGTTTCATTTTGCAACCTGGTATTGTTCGCTCGTGTACGTGAACTCCAATTTTACCTAACGCTGTCTCTAACTTGAATCTAATGTTGCTTATTCAACATCCTTAATCATTGGCTCTGATTATTAATTGTTCCAAATGCTCTTTTGCTCTCCAGCTCATGAGAGGGGATGTCTTTACTCTGTCTATACAGCTAGGTTTTTGGCTTGTCAATGACCGCTCACTTTTTAGAAGGCAAGGGGGAGTAACTTGAAGAACATTTTTACATTGAGCACTGAAAATTACAGTGACTTGGTATTTGTAGAGAGTAGAAATATTTTTTCACCATCCCTAAACTGAATGTGCTGAATTTTGAATACTTTCCCACCTTTAAAGAGATGATGTTTTTCATTTCATGTGAATGATTTCACTTGGTTTTAAGAAATTATGGTGTCTTGAGTAGATTCTTTAGCAAGAAGGGTTAGATTTAGATAATACCCAAGTGTGTAAATCCACCTCATCCTTTGTTGATTGCCACCTAAATGGCCAGTTTCTATAAAAACTTGTGTATTCAAGATTTTGCAGTCTCCAAAGAAATATTGCTGGAATGAAAAACATCTGGAGTTGCAAATGCAGACAAGGCTACATGACTTGCTTTGGTATTTCTTTATCGCAGTTGCCACAATTTTGTCAGTTAGCTTTGAAATTCCAAAGGCAAGCCCTTATCACTTGAGACCCGTCAGACTCCTTTGTCACACGCTCTGTAAATTCACTAGTGGAGTGTTTGTACAGGCTCGTGGTGTGCGCCCGCTGTGCCAGCCCCGCAGCTGATGGGTAACGGTGATCGCTTGAACAGAAACCGGGTCCAGAAAAGCTGCTTCTTGAAAAATGCTTAGAAACTTCTACTGAGTCAATATTTGAATTTAATAAGAAATATTAATTTTAGGGAAACGTGCTTCAATGGGGTTGCTGGTTTGGGAAGCATGACTGCTTTTTGGCTAGGAGCGTGTTGTGTTTGGGCACCAGCGCTAACTAGGCTCGTGTATGTCCTCCACAGATGAATCAGCAAATGGCTGGAATGAACCTCAGCAGTTCCAGCAACGTGATGGGCTTTGGCCAGCCCCCCAGCACAGCGGCAGGATGGACTGGAAGCTCCTCTGGTCAGACTCTCAGCACACAACTGTGGAAATGAACGTTGCAATAGAAATCTCACCCAGAACAGCCACCTAACATTCCTTGTTCAAATGCATTTACTTTCGCTGTTCCTTCCATGTTCATATTCTTTTTCTTTTTCCCCAGCTGTTCAGATTAAGAATATAACTGACTGACCGTGTTGTGGTCTATATTGATTTAAATTTGATGTAGTGAAAAGCAGATCAAGAATACATTTATACATCATTGGCAGCGTTTTCATACAACGCATATGATTTCATAGACCATATATTTAAGAAGCTGCTTAACCACATACTGATTTTTTTTTTCCCTCAGAATTCTATATCAAATGTTTGCATATAAGGGATGTAGCTATCATGTTAGTAATATCCAAAAATATGAACCCTGACCCCCCCAAATTACCCAGTAATCCTGTAGAAGGTACTGTATGAACAAATGTTTAATCATATATAAATAGAATGTAAATGTATCACAGAGCAATGTTTTCTAGTGTATCAAACAAATTTTGTTTCATCATACATTTCACTGTGATGTTGTTATGGTGTGCATAACAGGGAATATGGTTATTGAAAGAAAGATAAACCTGGATGTTACTGTAGTTCTACAAATCAATAGTTTAGTCTTTTAAAAATGAGCATTTGATTCATTTGAGTTTCCTGTGGTAAAGTACCAATCTGGCTCACGAGGCACATGCGCAGTATTAATGCTTAGAACTAGCAGCACAATATACGTGTACAAGGTAACTCAATGTGAACAGATATATTTTTTCCTTGCAGAGATATCCAGGTTTATGACAGTGATTGTGTTTACATTTTATGGTGCCTCGTAATGACAAAATGTTATTTCCCTATATTAAAAGGATAAATCCATAAATGATTGTGGGTTTTTATTTTGTTATTGTGTGACCTATTTGAAAGCTATTTCTTCAAGAAATCTGGTTTGAATGAAGGAAAACATGTTCAATTTGGAGGATCCATTTATGTAAATATTTAGACCAACAGTTCATGATTTAAAATCAGTTTATAATTACACCATTAAACTGGATAAATACAAAAAGTATATACATAAATGATGATTTTGAAAATACTCTGTTGCAGCCATGTTTCTCTTGATTGTTTTTACTATATGGAAACAGCCTTAAAACAAAGGTAAGTGTCAGTTTATTAAAATGAGTTCAGAAATGCATGCAAACAAGTTAGAACAAAGCACACCCACTTGATTTGGTTATCAGAGTATCTGACAACTTTCTTTTCTTTCCACAGAAGTCCATCGGATGTCTATTAAAAGGTCTCGCACAGAAGCAGGCTGTTCTGCCACAGCCATTACTCTGTACTTGCGTGTCTCCACGTCATACCTCAATATTGACTGTGTCCAGGTGGTATTTTGGCTCATTAGCTAGATTTACTTTTTCTGTTCGTGTGTGCCATACAAGAACCTACAAAATAACATTTGTGTTAGTATGGTCATCTACAGAGAGGATACGGAAGCTTTTTACGAAGCATGGAAATCAGTACCTTTGTGCAGTTGTTTGCTTTTGGTTCCAGCTCCTCCACTGTCGTTATCTGCTTCAGAAAATCAGATTCTTGCATTCCTGGTTGAGAGCCACGACGCTTGAATACGGCTTTAGGATGGGACAAAATCACTTGAAGACTCACAGCAAACCCTTGGGGAGAGGGAGGGGAAAATGATAAGAAAAGCCTCCTGGCTTTACATTTTTGTGCACGTTACACTTAAGCCTAGAAATCTCCCACATTCTTTTTTAAAATATGTAAATTTGATTATATGGATAGACAATATTTGGTAGGTTTGTGCATCCTGCATTGTTTTGGTTTGCCCTGAAGGTGCAATCACACTTTTTTAGTTGCAGATGGATTTTCAACATGTTTAGTCGATTTCCTGTCATGTAGAGAATATATGTTTTTTGCCTGAGAAGTCAGGTATTGCTAAGTCTCAGACTATCCTTCCTTTCTGCTTCTAATTAAGAAATAAAACTATATTTTAAGTAAAATTAAAAGTATTAAATTTATACTGTACAAACACTTCTAGCTTTAAAGGTGAGAGTCAGAAAAAAAGGCTAAAATAAGTTACTTAGACATAACAATTATGGTCTTCAGAGAGTTTTAACATTATTGTTGATGAAAGAGAAGTCATATTTACATTTTTTCTTTTACACTGGGGATTTGGGGATCATTTTCATAAACAGTCTGCAGCTGATCTGTGCATTGCAAAGCACAACTGAAAGAACTTCACCAGTGCACGTGCCTCTCTGCAATGTATTCTGCTAAAAACAGGTATTAGGTCCCTCAGCGGGAAATTACAAACTGAGAAATCACTAGCTGGAACAAACTTCCCTCTCTGAAGCGGCTCTCATGAATTTCCAATTTGCCATTATTTATAGAACTCTCCAGTTTTTATTCAGCATGGTTCAGCCACATGTATGCTTCTCCAAGTATGACTCAAAACTTGACTGATATACTTGTAAAGAAAATTACATTTGTCACTCCTCATGTCTAATTGCCAAGCCTACCAAAGAAATCCTTTTTCCTTCAGCTCGGAGTGGTTCCAGATGTCCCTTTATAACAAAAGTAGTAACAGTTTTGACATGTGTTCTAGAAAACTGCAAGAACATTTAATTCTAAAGCTGGGATTAACATTTTCTCAATTTAAAAATGAATATAACTTTCTCTAATGGAATATAAATCTGTCTCCTTTTCTACTAGAATTATCTTGCTACTGAATTTTCCTTGAAAGTATCTGTGGCTTTAAGGGAGCCTTTTAAAGAGGAAAATATAAGGAAGTAATTACTACATCACATGTAAAGAAGGCACACTGGAACCACCTTTATCATAACGCTCTTGCTTAGAGCAAACCACAGCAAGACACCAGAAAGTGATTTTTTTTGGTTTTTTGATGACAAGGTGGATGTAAACTGGGATCCCAATTCAGTGACGGACACGGTTGCTGCAGACGTGTTTAATGTTGTAACCTGCCGATGATAAAGAAGAATAGGTGTCTAGATGGAAAGGGCTTACCCACACCTTGCAGAGTACCTAATAAATCAAAGACTTGCAGGAGGTGGGATATTTGGCTGCAGGCTGTCCTCCCTGCACCTACTCTGCAGACTGCACCACCTGCTTTCTGCACCTTAGAAGATGACTGTAGACTTATTACTGATGAACAAATTGGTCTGGTTCAGTTCAGTATTTTTGGTTTGGGGCTTCCCCCCCCCCCCAATTAGAACAAACTATAATTTTTTGGTGCAACTGGGCTTTAGTGTAGTTGATATTTTGGCAAAAAAAACCCAAAAACATTTGCTTTGCAAGGGAAGGCATTGTTGGAGCATTGATCAGCTGTATGAGCTGCTGTTTCTTTTTAAAAGACTGAAGATTTAATTTTTAAGACTTAAGCTGGTCATCCATGAAGGAGAAAATGAAGTAAACACTAAAATCAGTGTAGTGTGTCCTAGTTTTTAGAGCAGAGAAGGAATCCACTCTAAGCAGAAGAGACACAGATTTTCTGCTGTGTATCTTTGCGTGTCACAGCTTAGCTCCCTGGCCCCCATAATCCATACTTATCCATCTGTGAATTTCTCCTGGGTTCTCTTGTTGCAAAGCTTGCTCCTTTTGAGGAGATTGGATTCAGTTCTGGGTCAGTTTTTCCTATGCACAGCTCTTCAGCTGTGCTGGCTGTGCTCCCTGCCTGGAGTGCGCCCTCAGCCCCGTCTGATTGCAGACAGCCAGTTTAGGGTGCCACCAAAAAATACTCAATGGTTTCAGGCATCAAATAAAAGTCAAATTATTAAACTGAGTGTTGTATGTGGCAAGGAGAGGGACTACTGTGCACTGACTGGCCTGTGGCTTGAGGTTTGTTTCCTTGATCAGTGGTCATGAGGTCTGTCGTTTTTTAAAAGAATCTCATAAAGCAGCGACTGGAAGAGATGGGTAACTCAAGGAGACCCATCTCCTGCCTCTCTTGATCTTCAGCTCTGTTTTACAACTGCTTTGATTTCACACGTATGACAGTTTATTTTTATGTAGATGGACTTCAGATGGACTTGAGGGAAAACCATCTTCTAGGGACAACTTTCAGTTGACTTTTTATCACAGATGGATCATTTTGGCTTCAAAGGGAGAGGAGATGGCTCAGGTTTTGACCCTACTGGCACCGTTTATTTCTCTCAGTAGATAATGATTGAGTGGTAGTAGACAAAAGGACACTTCTTTTGAATTCTATCACCAAACAGGGATTACTCCGGGATTGCTGTCTCCAGTGCAGCACAACTGAACAGTGCTACGCACATACAATTCTTTTACTTGATCATTATTCCTACCAGGTCATAGTGGGCTTAAGGTCACATGAAATGCCATGGGACAATTTCATAGCTGGAGCACAAAGAGGTGTTTTGGGGTTTTTTTGTGTTTAATGCAAGGCTGTAAATTACATCTAGTTGGCCAAAGAGCCACCTTGATAAGAATTAATTTGTTGGAGGACAAGATAGCTGGGAGACATGGCAAAGATTCCATCTGTGCCACTTTCTATGGGAGCTGTTCCTGTTAGTTCCCACCTTGACCAGTGCTAGATTCTTCTGTTAAAAAGCACAACCATTTTTCTTCATCTGGCTCGACTTGAGATTGTCTTTAAACATTTTGATGCCATGATTAATGCCTTTGCCTCCTGAATGCTTTAGATAGGATGGTAGCTGAAGGCACGCTAGAAACCGAGTGTTTGCAGTTTCTGGAGTGTATAAATGCTACTGCTCGGTGCTGGTGTTGAAACAGGTACCCTGGCTTCCCCACCGTTCAAGGTACTGCCTTTGGCTTGTTGAACATGCCCTGGTTCAGGGTCAGCTTCTCACAAGTATCTTCTCTCTGTGACTATTTGGGTCGCAGTAAGGCAGAGGTGCTCAACCAGGAGTTTTCTGTAGTCCAGAACAAAGACATCTACTGCAGTTAAATTACCATGAAAGAGGCGCTCTAGTTTAAACTCAACATTTAAAATAGTTATTACCTGTTGATGGAGGGGTAGTTTGGGTTTTTTTTGAGTCTGGTGTCTGCCATAACCACTTAAAATCTTTCATACTTGTGACTTCCAGCAGTGGCTCTTTCAGATTGGGACAAAATATCCCATGTTCTGCAGCGTCATTACTAGACTAGCTTTTTTCTCAGGGAACCATAAGAAAGATGAGATGTACTAAAGACCTCATACTATGTCAAAATAAAAATGAATTGAAAAGGTTGCTCAGGCTCTAGCAGAGGGGCACGGTGGATGAGCTCTGGACCACAAGGACAAAATCTGCTTGCCCTGTGATTCCCAGCCATGGATTAATCTCCACGACTGAAGGAAGCAGCTCCTAAACTGCCAAGCTAAAGCGTGCATCTGTCTTCCTTGAACAATCTTGATAGAGAATCAAAATGTCAGTTGTTCTCGTGGGTGGTCAAAAACGCTGGCACTGGGAACAAGGCAAAGTAAATCACTACCAGTGTCACCTCATAAAGATTTTAGATCGGGTCTAAAATCAACACCAGGGTGCCTACCTCCCAATCAGTGTCCCAGTGATGCTTATAGCGCATCATTGTTTCTCCTTTCCCTTCCCTGAGGGTAAGGAAGTCTGTGTCAAACTCTAGAACCCACCTAAAGTTAACACTGAGGTAGAAGTTAAAAAACCCCAGAACTAATTCATATGGTGTGTTGGTTGTCAGATGAGAAGCAATAGAGGAAACATCTTCTCTGCTTTCTGAATGCAGTTTAGCAGTGGAGAACAGCCGTGTCAACCACAAATCTCCAAAGAAATGACCAGTGTTTGCTGAGCTCAAGTGATTGCCACATGTGAGTGTATTTCAAAGAAGAAGTAGGAAAGTTGGCCGGCTAGGGTCTTTGAGCTGATCCCAATGAAATCAGCAGGAGCTGTCTCTGCTTAGCCATAGATTGGAACTTGGTCCTGTGTCTTTGAGTCTGGAATAACACATTTATGTGCCTAACAGCAAGGATGCGCTTCGTCTGAACAGCCACAAGTTAAATCAGTGCGCCCAAACCTTCTAAACATTCTTCTCACACCCAGCCTCATGATTAAATTCCTGTGAAAATTGCTGCAAAACGTTCTGTAAAGCAAAGAGAGCCCCCTAGCAAGTGCTTGGGGAACTGGAGTATTCATTATAAACAGCTGTAGACGGCTGAGCAGTTCAATATATGCACCTGGTTTGGTTTTTTTTCATGGCAATATTTTTAAGAAATCCTTGATCTTTGTTATGTGCAGTATATAGTATAACCTCAGTCGCTTACATATTTGGTGCCAGTAGGGGAGGAATGCCAGTGATGTACTACTACAGCACGGAGTGAGGTTTGTTGGCAAGTCCTCAGGGGTGTATGTGGGAGGCAGGGGACTGACATGGGTGGAACACTGGGTGTTAGCATGCATCCTGCAGACTGCACCTGTTCAGACACCTGTGCACGTCTGGATTTACCGCTTCTGTTCTGTTCGTCTCTGCGCTCCCACACTATTCCTGAGGGACTGAAGATGCAAACTTAACTTTTTTTTTTTTTGCTAACCTGCACAGCATCTGTTTCCCTCCTTGCTGAAATTAAAAATGTGATCTGATTTCTTCAGTTATTTTTTGCAGACTAATAAAAGTTTTCTTACAAAGCAGTAACTCCTTGTTTGTGGATCTACAATAACTTCCTATCCTCTCAACCCTCGTATCTTTGTTTCTATAACCTTCCCTTCTGCGACTGAGGTGAAAGTGCAAGCAGATAATCTTCCTGATGGAGCTGGTTTTCCCTCATGCAAGTGTTTCAGCCACAAACTGCCAAGTGTAAGCGACAAGAACTTTCCACTTATCTCCTCATGTCTGGGTTAGAGTCCCCTGGTAAATGTTGTGTAAAGGCTTTTTCCCTGCTGCTACTGAATGATGAACCCATGCTAGCATCTTCACAGAGACTGTGAGTAACCCCTTCTGTGGCATAGTACCAGTGTGGATCTAGAAACCCCCAGGCACGGGCTCTTCAGATGCACAGCTGCAGTCCTCAGCAGGCTTCACGGGCTTCGGGACTGAAACACCTGATTCTCCCCTGAGGAGTGCCTGTACCTAGACACTCAAATATTGATTTTCATACCAGGTGATGCTATTAATTTAAAATGCTTCTACAGTGCAGAAGAATTTACCTGCTGATGTTTCTGCCTTTGAGGTGTTAACAACTATTAGTTCTTCCTTTACTCTTTTTAACCAATTGTACTGTAAATATGTATTTTTATCAAACATTTCAATCCACATACAAAAATTACATTGAAATGAGAAAGCACTGTTCTTTTCCCACTCCCAGAACATAAGGGTTTCAGAAAAAAGAAAAGGGCTGGCTGTTTCTGCTTTGTTCTTGCCCTTGTATCCCTACTTTTCCCCTCTCCTTCCTGAATACAGAATATGGTGAAGTGCAAAGATTGTATCATTTGCTGGGAAAGCAGCTGCTGCTACATCAGAAATCGGACTTCTGCACAGTGGTGATTGGTGTGGCGGCTGTGAATGTATACAAAAGGTTGTCTAAGCATGGACTGACAGCAAGACAGAGTGATGCTGTGTGCTGACTTCACAGCAGAAGATGATTGATTAGATTAATTTTGAAGCTTTTCTGCTTTTATCTACTAGACTATAGCTGTCAGTGATTTTTCCCCTAAGCCCAGTGTTTCAAACTCTATCCATCTACAGTTACCACCGTCGTTCTAAATAGCCAATAAAATATGAATAATTTAATGATAAAGTGGCATTTTACAACATCAGGTCTAACAAGGGTCTGCATTTACACCACCTGGTGTAGACAGATGACACAATGAAAGGCAGGGGCTCCTTGCAAAAATTAATTGGATGAATTAATTTACAATTAACTTGTTTCAGACAATTTATATAACATAAAAAGACAAATTGCAGCATAAAATTAAAACCAACTGAAAGTAAGTTCAGATATCACCAAGAAGCAACTTAATTAGATGAGATGTGCAAGCTCAGACTTCCAAAATATTTAGTGCTGAAGGGCTTTAAAAGCTGCTTACACGGAGACATCTCTTTCTGTCCCACTCATAAGAAAATGTGAGAGCAGTTGTTATGAGGAACACTCATGTATCATGAAACTTGGTGCTCACCTGCCATGTCAATAGCGAAGGGCCTGTCAGCTCTCCAGCCAGTGTACCACCCAACCACTTTGCCATTTTCCACGACGGGGCGCTCGTAGCGGCGTCCTCCTACCAGTCCCACGGGCCACACCGATACTTTGCGGGTTGTACGCATCTGCAAGAGGCAGGCACAGCGTGACTCTGGGTAGGTTTTCCTAGTTGGCTTTTTTTGTAAGTGTTGGTGGAAAGCCTTCACGTTGATCATCGAGACTAGGTATTCACAAGCAATCCTAGCTTACAGACTTCAGGCCAATGGAGTAAGCATTTGAGAGCTGCATCTGCCCACTCCTCTGCTGTGAAATCTCCAGCTCTCTAGCCCATAGGCACCTCAATTCTAATGAAAATGTCCTATTCATATTATTTTTTTATAACAAAAATTCTAAAAGACATGAAAAAACGGTATTTGTTTTCTTACTTGGTTTTTCAAAGGTGTAGTAAATCTTTTTATCTGCAAGACTACAGCATTCTTGCAGTAGGCTTTTTATTGACTGCTTAGGTGTTGTACACGCCCAGTCAGAGAGAATATTACAATGATAATTAACAAACGCACACTTCTTTAAGACAATTAGCTTGACACTGGTAACAAATACCCTGAGTACAGGAAGTTACAACACACAATTCTTCCTCCACCTGCAACATCCCAGATTTCTGTAACAGAGGCAGCTCAGATCTATGAAGGCTCATCGAAAAAGATGACGTTTGGGATAAGCCTTTTTAACTTGTACATTTTCTCTTGAATACCTGTGAAGTTTCTGAGGCCAGAAGGCAGGTTGGGCGGGATGCTGCTGCTAGTTTGCTATCGGGAGTTTTTCCCAATGGTGCAAACGGAACTAAATGCAATGCTGGCAATGGGGTACTCCCCTAACCTAGAGGAATCTACAGATACTAAAAAATTACTCGTTCTTTAGCAAAACCCATGCATTACTCTGAGACAATGAATTCAGGTAATTGGTTAGTAGACCATTTTCTTCAGTAAACAGGAGCTAGCAAGACATGAACCGGACGTGCTGCTCCCCGTGGGACGATGACCGAGAGACTGGTGGGAGAACTTGAGACGATGAGTGCATGGACACAGCAACTCGCACTGTTTAACCCCACTCCAACAGCCACTCTTTGAACTACTGCGCTTAAATATGGTCCTAGTCAAGCAACTATCAAACTATTTCAGTGTAATGTGGGCTTAACCTGATTGATTTTTAAACCAATCTCTTCTAGTGTAGTTGAGGCCTATTCCTTGGTGACAGGTTATCCCTTTCTCCTTCCAAGCACTCCTCTTAGCAAAAACACACAGACTGTAACTCCAGTCCCCTATCGATAGATGGTGAAGTAAAAGACAACCTCTGTTAAATATTAAACACTTCCCTCTCTTTCTGCCAAGGTGAAAGATTTATCATGCATATCATCTCCACTCCCAGGAGATGCACCAGAAAAAAACAAAGACATCACATCACTCTTGTTCACATTTCTAAGCTAGAAACATTAGTGGATTCTTAGGAGATCTCTCACATAGGGAAGGCATAAAATACCTCTTTAAAAATCCACAAATATGTATGTACATGCAGAAGAGAGGCATGTACCTTTTCTCCCTCCAATTTCTGGTGCATCTTTAAACTTGTTTAGCAAAATTTTCTTCCTTCCATCCTAATAACTGTTGCAGCAAGTCAGAGCATCTCACTCAGCAGCAGCAGTCCATACTGTATAAAAACAGGGTATGTATGCAATTGGCAATATAGGGACTTCTTCTTATAAGGATTCTATCCAAAACCGTTGACTATTTAATTTCCAGTGAGAGACTGCCTTTACAGGTTATTGTTAAACACATTTGCCTGTAGCTGTTCTCCCTGCTTCAGATTATTTGTCCAGTCTCTCCCCCTCCTCCATTTAGGAAATGCAGAGTCAGCAATTAACTATTTGGATTTGGAAATCAGTCAAGCCTTCTCATGACGATCTTTTAGCTCTGGTTTTAATGATAATCAATTGCACAAATGTTTCTAACAGTGTATTTATATTAACATCCAAACACATCAGACCTGGACACAGGGCATCATCCTGTTGGGCTTAGCTCCCAAGGGCATGAGCGAGCCACATCCAGCCAGCTGTGCTCATGAGTACTAACTGCAGGACGACCACAGACACCCACTGACTTTTCTGTGTTGCCACGAATACCTTCTGAAGGGTATGGATACCTGAACTAATTACTAGTGTACTGGCATTTTAGCTACCCTGTGCCAACTGCCTGTACCCATGGTAAACATCAAATGCCACAAGGCCAGGGCAGGCATGCTTGAACTACACCAGAGTAGCTAACGCACGGTAAGCCCATGCCCTGCTCATACCATGCCGGTCCCCACGACCAGCATTTGGGCATCTGTGCTGCCAAATGAGCCAGACCACACGAGACCTGAATGCGGTCAATAGCGGCCACAGCATTTCTGCTAGCAGAACCAGACTGCTTTACATTAATACTTCACCATACACAATTTGTAGGAAAATCTCATCAATGAAAAGTATCTTACTGACCTCATGAAATAATGAAATGACCCAGGAAGTTTTCATTATGACGGCCTTGGGTCCAGCTCAGTGTCTATGAGTTAAGTCAGCAAAGCCACCACACATCCCAAGGGAGTAAGTAACCCTTTACAGAGCTCTTTATTTTGTCCTTGAGTTACTTTCTTTATTCTCACAGCTTACGTTTTTGGAGAATGAAAAAGCAGGTGTCTAGAATTACAGCAATCCCTTTAAGCACAAACTGAAAGAGCACAGCTAGACCGGTATTTATGCTAATTCTGAAATACCTTACAGCCGCAGGATATGCTAGGCAGATGAAAGTAGGAATATTTATTTTAATCTTCTGAGAACAGCATTACTGAATGTAACATACTGATGTGTTAAGACTGTATTTATGCATGATGGGGAGAATATTATTTGGATTAAAAGGCCAGCTTGCATCTGGAATTTGATGCTGTTAATCATTGGGACACAAAAAGGTGATTCAAAAGCATGTTAATTGTAAATAGCTTTATTGCTGTGGGTTAAACAACTGCCAAAATCCTATAACTTACAAACAGCTTCCTAAATTGCTGTTCTGTTATTTTAATTCGCAGTAGCACATGCTGTCTTAATATTCAGCATTTTAAGTCCCAGTAGCTTACATGAATGGTATTCATCTTGCTTACCATTAACTCTCTGTAAGTTGGGCATCTGGTCTCTCCCAGTTAGACTTCTATAGTTAATGAAAAGAGACAGGAACTTGCTGGCATGGCTCATCCTGCCTGCCTTGGACAGCTCTCTGAAGGTAGGATGAATCTCCCTCTGAAAATGCTTTCGTACTCTACTTTTTTGATTATTTGAAAGGGGGTCTTGGGCATAGGAGGAGAGTGATGTACTGGATGGGGGAAGATGAGAAAAGGACTCTGTAAGATGGTAAAACAAACACAAATAAAGCAGGGGGGCGCAAATGGGAAGGAGTGGGCAAGGAAATGACAGGAGAGAGGAGTAAAAACTGACCAAAGAAATCCCAGTGAGGTGATGGGCATGTAACATTAAATACAGCAGCAACAGAGGAACCACTAAAGAATAACAAATGAAAATGCAGAAAATGTAGCAGAGCAATAAAAGAGATAGTGATAAAAGCATTGCCAAAAATAGCATCTCATTAGTCAATCAAGAAGAGCTGCCTAATGGGATGTGCTGGACGGATAGGGAAGATATCAAGCCAGTAACAAAATCTAAAAGCCCAGGGGGAATTAAGGCAAATGACAGACAGAAGGAAATGCGGCCGTACTTCCTCCAGTGACAAGGCTTCCAAGCTGGAACAACCAACACAATGTGGTGTTTTTGCAGCATGATGTTGATGCGTTTCTACTCAGGCTTCAAAGCTCTCAGCAGTGCAAAGCTGGCTGGCACGCACAGTAAGCTTTTTTCTTCCCCCGTTCCCTCTCACTCAGCCCCTGTGTAATTTGTGATCTGTACTGGTCAGGCTACAGGTTAGTGGCCAGGCTCGCCACCACCACCCCTCCTAAAAAAAAAAAAATACGACTCAAGCAGGTTTCTATGCAAAATTAGGACTTGTTATTACCAAAGATGGGATCTAGAGCTCCTTCACTCCAGAGAGGAAAATGTCCCAGGTTGAAGTATGAGCATAGCCAGGTCCCTATCAGTTCTCAGCCGGGCATCCTGCATTACTCACAGGTCATTTAAAGCCAAATTCCGCTTCGACAAATCTTACGTGACTGCACTCCAGGCCAGAGGGACAGCTCAGCTGCAGCGATGCTGTGTCCTTTCACTTGGGCATTAAATGGAGCTTCTGCCCCTACTTACTATTACTCAAAGGAGAAACCGAGTCATAGAAAAATCTGTGCCAGGGCGTTCTGTGGTTCAGCCACCGTGATGCTTAGTGGATAGTAACTTCAAAAAGTTGTTGGTAAACTTGATTGTAAAAGGTATGTCTCCATGGGAAAACTTGTAGAAAGGGTCTACAAATCAAAAAAAAATTGTCATTGATCTAGCCTGCTCTGTAACCCTCACAGGTGACCTGATTTAGTGCTTCACCATCCTTACTATTAGAAAGCTTTTTTCCAAATGTCTGCCTGAAACCTCTGCTGATTCATACCTCTGCTGATTCATACCCAACCTACGCTGCAAAGGGAGGATAGATCAATTCCTCCTTCTCTCAAGCAACAACGATTCATCTTTCCAAATTATACCACCATACATATGTCAATATTGCTTCCTTACAGGAGAAAACTCCACTAAATGTACCTAAAGCGGTTAGAAGCCAATGTCTCTGGATTGGGAAAGCTTCCAAAACATTTGCTAGTCATGTTTCCTTTTGGCCCTTTTACTTACTAATCCTTTTTCTCATCCTCCTTTCTGTTATTCTACTAGGCTGTGTTCACTGCACCTCTGAAGAGACTATTCATAATTAATTTCATAGTAACAGTATCAGTTCCATAGGTTAAAAAAAAAAAAAAAAAAAAAAAAAAAACTCCAGTGCAGAAACACAGTGCTTGGTACTTTGTAACCAAAAGTCCCTCACCTGGATAAATCTGTTTCAAGCAGGTTTTTTGTCACTATTTCCTCTCCTTTTTAAGCTATTTGGTTGTTTCTCTGCCAGTCTTTTCTAATCCAACTTCTTTAGCATAGGTATGATGTGTCTACATGAAAAGAGAATGTCAGAGTGCATTTAAAATCTGTCATCTATTCTTAAATCATTTATAGACTAGAAAGGTATTTAATGCACTAACTCATTTAGATCTTTTTGATTATGAAGAAAATAACTAATGACAGCTAATATTTCACTCTGTCTAGACTACTGAATGTTATTTTTAAGACTACAGCAAAAGTCTGATTCTTACACCCAGCTCCAAGAGATATAATAAAAGATCTCCATGTTTTCAAAGTCAGATTAATTTATACTACTTCTACATCTTCTGCATAAATCTATCCATTAAAAATACACAGATTTAGCTTAATACACTGTATAAAGATTAGGACAGTTATGTGAAAGTTATTGAAGGAGCACTAACCCTTCCCTAGTCAAAGCCGGAATAAATAGTAAATATTTACCCTTCTGTAACATCTTTTCTGAGTTGCTCTCAAAATATCTTACAAAGATGATGGTGGGAAAGATGAAGCCTGTGTGACATGCAATGCCTGCAAGTATTTATGTTCTATTTTTGATAACAAAGATTTTTTTTGGGGGGGGGGGGCAGTGCTACAAACTGGTAAGAGCCATTAGAATACCTGCTACCTTTGTCTATACCTTTTCGGAGAGTGAGGGGCAAGGGCATAAGGAAATGTTTTCCGTCTGAATCACTCGCACAACTTTCCCTATTCTCTACAGCGCCACTATAAAAATTACCAGAGATGGACAGCCCTAACCTTCAATGAGAAGGTCATGTCCATTAGCCAAGACAAATTGTTTTGTATTTTCCCTCTGTTCTTCATGAATTTTTGTTCCCATCTGGCTGATTTGAGGATGATCCTACCTCGGCAATTTAGGCCACTACATAAGCAATACCTTCAAAATATTAGGGAATTTTTGTTTAATTTGATGTTTGAGCTACTCCTGTGAAAAACAATCCATCTGACTGTCCACTGATCAGATTTTTACCTTCTCCATGGCTCCGTGAATCTTGAGTTACCTGTAGAGACTACCTCAACTTCAGGAGAAGGGGTTGAGCTGTCTCTCCCCCTACGTCCTTTCAAGCTTCAACGCCCCACCAGGGCGTTCTTGTGCAGGTAACAGCTACAGCAAATTGAATTCTGGTCCCCAGCTCAGTGGGCAACAGAGCTACCTGTCATTAAATTAAAATTTGGGGGGTTTATTTCCCACCTTAGAAACGACAATCAGTGCTGTGATTTACTTTGAACTCCATGCTGGAAGGCTGGATTCAGATCGCACCTTATCGCATGGGCTCCTCTAAGGAGACCCACCCCACAAATCCTCAGCTTACACTTACACAAGATAGTGGGACAGGCTGTACTTGCGTGCTCTAGGCACCTCGCAAATCTCACTGTGAAATTTTAGACACTGACTGAAGGTCTAGGGATGGCAGTGAGGGAGATCATAGTTTTAGATAGAACCATTTTCTTTTCACATACATCTCAGTTCAGGTGTCTGAGCAAAATACAAGCAATGCAGAACCCAGACAGGAACCTCTAAAAATCAATGCATTTCGAAGCGCAGCAAGCTCATTTTCTTACACAAGTTAAAAACCTTTACTCCTGTTCTCTGAACTCCTTGGGCAGCTCATCCCTCACCCTCAAAGGTTTCGGGGAGTCTGCACAATCAACAGCAGAGTGGACTTCCAACACTAATTCCTCCAACGTGCATATCTACCCATACATGGACCAAGGAAGCAGTAGCCTTTGGCCAACTACTTGAAACAGGGAAAGGGCAGAGAAAATGCCTCAGATGTAGAAACACCTGAAGGATGTGAAGAGTTAAGGGAAGTGGAACTGAGCTGTGTCTATCTTTGGTTTCCAGTGATTAGGCTAATCTTGTTTTAAAATCTCTCTATGAAGGTGGCATGCCAGCTTTATCTAAGGTTTTCTTTCTGGAAGTGTAAATATATGAAACTGGCAGTTGCTAGGCATCAGTCACAATAGTACAACAACTTGCATTCAGGAATAAGATGAAGCACAAATGCAACTATAACAGAGTCACTCCAAAAAGAACAGCCTATAGTAAAAAATAGAAGTTTTGATGATTCATGTAGAAACATCTGTAAAGCGTATCAAATAGAGTACTTGGGATTTCAGGCCTCTCAGTGGCTTTGTTATGAACACAGGCTGACGTTCAACTGACAAAAGATTTTCAGAAAGCGGACTGCTGGGGGTTTTTTTGATGCGGATGGACACCTCCAGGTAAACAGCTCATATCTGAGCAGAAAAAATATAAATTGCTTTTGAGGTCTGGATCCCAAAATAACAAATGACAAAATGCAATATGCCAGAACCACCAATATTAAAGGCATGATTTTTTATCTGACCACCATCGTACTCTCAAGTGGAAAGAGTTGGGAATAACTTAAAGATCACACTTCCACTCCTGAAAATACTTTTTCATTATTGCTGCAGCCCCACTTAGTACTCTGAAGAATTTCACCATCCCTGAACCAATCGGCCCCTCCCCTGAAGCCTTTCCAGGGAAGGTAAGCCTCTCCTAACAAAATGTCCAGCTGAGCCAATGCTGAATACACTGTAGCAGCAGAAAGACGAACCAGGCTCTCCACCTTAATCTACTAAACCTGCTCAGACCCTGCCCAGTTTGACTTTGGGGACGTAGCTTTGCCAGTTAAAAACTAACCCATACACCCACATGCCATCACACATCTTGGGACAAAAGGCAATTATAAACAGCACCAGAGGGTTCCCGATTTACTCCAGGTGGTGACATTTTCCATCAAAACACTACTGCAAGCCGTTTGGATTTTTTTTTTTCTGGATTTCCATGAAACACGTTTTGCCCAGGTCTATGGGGCCCAGCTCACTCCGTATCAAATAAAAGGTATGCACTCCTAGAAGTACCAGCCACAAGTACTTTGGACAGAGATTAGAATTTCCTTATCAAAAGCTCTCAGAAGTATCCCACGGCATCTCATGTCAAAGCACACTCCTTTGTGATCATGCCCTTATGGTTTATACACCCCCACTCCCAGGGAAGGCTTTGCTAAAAGACCCTGTAAGGGCACTGGGGAAACCCAGGGCAAAGCAGTTGCCTTCATCATCATCCTTCACAGACGTGCAGTTCCCTGACATGCCTTCCTCTCTGCAGTAACGCTTTTTTGACCCCTGAGCAAATCGCATGCCTAACGCCAATGCTTCTCTCACGCTGGTTTTATGGTCCTAGCCTCAGTTCCCCCCCCCTCAAGCCCTCACTGCTGTTACTGAAGCCATGACAAAGAAGACAGACCTACTGTTTCATAAACCAGCAAATGTACAGCGCTGCCTGTGGGCAGACGCTAGCAGACACTGCTGATGGCAGTCTGCAACCCACATGGCCCCAGCCTGTGTCAGTGACATGCTGAGGGTCACCCAGCCAGCCCAGGGTGGTGGCAGGATGAGAACTCAGAGCTCTGTGTCCTCCCTTTCCTACCTTCCCCAGTGAACAGACTCAGTCTATCAGACCTCCTTTGGGACTACACAACAGTTGGGCTGGAGAACTGTTCCTGGCAGGGTGACAAACTGGAAAATACTCCCTCTCAGGTATCAGTGCCACCACTTTCATAACAGGAACGACTACCAGACTTCATCTGCATGCAACGCTTTCTGAAGCTGTTCTCTTTGTGCTTGGAGAAGACTTAGCACGGTTTACCCTAATAAATCAATCAATTCCCGAAGGAGAGTTCGGGATTTACTACAGAGCTGTCAAGCCAGAATCCATAAAGACAGAGAAGTTTTTTTTAACAAGAAAAAAAGCCCCAAAAGCCTCAAGCAGTGACTCCACTGAAAACAAGACTGCTGGCTCTCCAAACACCACCTCCCACTCATTGTAAAGGCACATCGCATTGGCAAAGCCTGCCAAGGGATTTCCCTCAACTTTCCCAGGTCAACAAGGCTCCCCCCCTGTTACTAGCAGCGGCGTCCCAGAGACCTTACACACAGCTTGTTAGTGACCCCTGAAACATAACTGAAGCAAAAGCTCCTTCTCTGCTCCTGTAACAGAGCTTTCCAACCACCACATTTCACAGGGAAAACTCATTCACACACACATTTGCCTGCGAACAGGGGGCTCAGAATCAACACCTCTTCCCCAGCAGCCGAACCCTGGTGAAAGAGAAGGGTTTGGCGCGTGGAGCCGCATGCCAGGGGCCAGAGATTAGCTTTCTTGTTAGCAAAAAGTATAGCAGATTGCCTGTTGTGCCTGCAGTTCTCAAGGTTAACCCTGCAGACAGATTTATCCCCTTTCTTTCCTGAATTTTCCAGCTCATTAGAGAGGTAATTTGTACCTCTTTATTTCACCATTCACAGCAATTAGAATAATAACACAGGAAATTATAAAATAATAAAGCCCACCCCACCCCCTTTCAGTAGCTGTGGGTCACTGAAGTGATACGCCTGCCAATACCGTTCCTTTAGCTAGTCCTAAACATTTGTTTGTTGAAGATCACCTCCAAATATCTTTTGCCCCACACTGCTCATTGTAGCAAAGTGTATTTTCTGTACCAAACGGTAGAATGAATCAGATTAGTTTTATATCCCCGAACAGACGTGGGCACTCGCATTGCATCAAAGATGGATAGGTGGAATTACTCTGCATAATGCACTAGGGACAGCCAGGAGGTTTTAAGAAAATCAATTACAACAAAGGTTTAGCCTCCAGGCAAAGGTCTTCAAATGAGCAGCTTCAGTGCTGAATGCCAAACAAGGAAGTAGGGCACCTCTGCTGAACTGGGACCCTGCACCAGCCCGCATACTGGACATAGAAAGGGATGTATTACAAATTAAACACCAACGAATATACACATTTCTAAAATAACTCGCTCTAGGGAATTTCACATTTCTGTGCACTGCGTTCATTTTATCCTACTGACCGTAGAGCACGAGAAGAAGCAGAACGCTTCCAAGGTGCAGAACCTGGGTGTGCACCACTGAACACCGAACTGTCCGCCAGCAGAAGGCACGCACCGCAGCTTGGCTGAAGCCCAGAACGCTCCCTGGCTGCTGCCAACCTACTTTTCCGTTTCCCTTACCCCTTCCCCTGCCAAGCTTACTCTTCTCGATGTCACAGAAGATGTACATGATCTTTCTTCTGCTGTTTTATGTCCACTTACTAAACATCTCTCCTTCCTGCCAGGGGGAACTCAGGGAAAAAAAAAAAAGCTGGATAACCTCTCCTCTGAGCGCTTGCCAATTCCCACCGAAAAGAAGCAAAACACTTCACCAAGGGGCTGCAATAAAGACAAACAGAGGTCCCTTCACAAAAGGGACTCCTGAAAGGGTGTTCAGCCATTACACAAACGATTTGCTGCTTTTGAGAGCGAAAAGCTTCAGAAAGGACTGGGCAGCTCCACGCGAAGGAGCCGGCTCTGGGTGAACTCATTCGCGCCAAGAAAAACCAGTGAGGGATGGCGACTCCTGCCGCGGGTTTGCCCTCCAGGGACAGGGATGCAGCCAGAAAAAAAAAATAAATATCAAAGAGCGCTTTTCAACCCAGTTTTAACACAAGATCCCTGATATAAACCCTAAACTTGCCTCGCTCGCCAGGAAAGTGAGAAAACAGCAGCAAAAAGTTGGAGGGAGGGTGGAGGGGAGGGACAAGAAACTTCAAATCCAGAGAGGGGTGGGCGCAGGCAGGCAGCGCAGGGGAGCCCGGCGGAGGGACAGGCTCAGCTCGGCTCTGCGCGGCTTTGGGGTGAGGGGCACCGACCGGCGCGGCGCAGCGGGGACGGGGCGGCGGAGCGTCGCGGCCGCCCGCGCCCCGCACGCACCTCCTGGAAGAGCTCCAGACTGTAGGTGTTGTCGTCGTCGGCGAAGAAGAGCACCCCGGGCTGGGGGGGCGGCAGGTGCTGGTGCCGCTGCCGCAGCCAGGCCAGGCCGGCGTTGCGCTGCTCGGTGGCGCGGGGCAGCCCCGGCCGCTTGTAGCGGCGCGGCGTGGGGACGTGCAGGTGCGTGCAGGGCAGGCCGGCGGCCGCCAGGAAGCGGGTCACCAGCTCGCTGCGCGCCGCCGCGTCCTCCACCAGGATCCAGTGGAGCCGCGCCACCTGCCGGAAGGTGTTGGCCAGGCGGGTGAGCTCGGCCTTCTGCACCGGGCGGCTGTACGTGGGCGTGATGGCATAGATGGTGGGCAGCCCCGCCTCGGGCCGCCGCGGGGGGGGCGCCCGCGCCGCCGCCGTCCGGGCCCCGCCGCTGCCGCCCCCGCCGCGGGGGACCAGGGCGGGCAGCGGCGCCCGGCTGCTGTCGATGTCCAGCACGATGATGACGATGAGCACCCAGGGCAGCAGCAGGAGGAAGCGGCTGAAGAGCAGCGACTTCATCCTGTCCCCGGCGCCCTCCCGCCGCGCCTCCCCTCAGCGCCGCCCCATGGACGGGCGCCTCATCGCATGGCGGCGGGGAGCGGCGGCGTTGCCCCTTCGCTCGCCCGCACGCCCGCGATCCTCCGCGGGGTGGCCGGGGAGGGCGGCGCTGCCTCCTGCGGGCGCGGGGGGCGGCCGGCGGGTCGGGTAGGGGCGCCCCGCGGTGCCCTGCGACAGCCCGGCGGGGCAGGTGCCCAGCCCCGCTCCCGTCGTTCCTCTATGCCGCAAGCGGCCGCCCTTCCTCCTCCTCCTCCTTCTTCTTCTTCCTCAGCATCGCCAGGCCGGGCCGGGGGGACGTCGCGCCGTCGCGGCCGGGACTCGGCGGGGGGCTCTGGGGAGATGCTGCTTCTCCTCCGCTTCCCCGGGCGGCTCTGGCGGTGCGCGTGGGCGGGGAGGGGAGGGCGGGCAGGGAGGCAGGAGGGAGGGTCCCCGCCCCGCCCCGCTACGGCTGCCGCCCCCGGGCGCCGCGGAGAGGGGGCGGCGGCGGCCCGCGGAGCTCGGCGACCTCGAGGGGCGGCACGGGGGGCTCCGTCCCGCCGCGGCGGGCGCCAACTTCGGCCGGCGGCCGGGGCGCCTTCCCTGGGCAGCGCCGCCCGCCCGACGGGCCCGGCTGGGGGAGGCTGCGGGCCCCCCGCCGAGGGAGCTGGTGCCGGGCACTGACCCCGCGCACCGCCGGGCAGCCGCTCGCTTCGGTTTTGTTTGTTTATTTGTTTTTTAAGGGGGGAATATTTTTGAGCTCCGCGGAAGCAAGAAGTTGCAAATAAGGCGGCCGTTTTATGCGCTTCCCCTCGTTTTCCCTCGCTGTCAGTCGGTGTCCCCCTCCCGTCCCCTGCCCCCCGACGTCCCTCCCGGTGTGCCTGCGCCGGGCTGCACCGCGCTCTGCCCGCTTTTCAACCCTGCTGCTTCCCTGTAACTCGGAAGGACTTGAGAGCTCCTTGTTAAAAATCATTTCGTATATAAGAATTTCATAATAATCCAGCTGTCTCTATTTTGAGAAAAAGGCATTCATCAGGTGCCGCAACACACACGAAATGCGCGATCTAAAACCTCTTACCAATCCTTTCCTACCAGGGAAGTTTCCGATGCGTTTTTCAGCACTCCCTGCTTTCATAACTAAACACTTACAGCTTGAATTATGCTTTTGAAACTTCGTGTTGCTTAAAACCACAGAGGCACAGCGTTAGTATTCACAAATTACTGCATTCTCCTTAATTCTCTGATTAAAACATTTAATCTTGCATAGACTGAATGGTGGTTTCACTGACTTGTGGACTATTTGAGATCAGAAATGGAGCAATTCGTCATTGACATATTGACTTATCAGAGGGAATAGGGCAGGTTAGAGAAATCAGTCATGTATTCACACCAGCCTCCTTGGTTTGAACTACGGCTCTTGTTTCTCTTTGGTATGCACCCTTCAGATCTGCGTGTGTATAACAACTGCAGATAATGTGGACAGCATGTATAGCTCTCATTCCTATCTATCTGCAATCAATTAGTTATTCGAAAGGACGTATTAACCCAGAGGGCTCACACACAGAAAGGACCTTGAACTGATGTACTGTAAGCTGAAATCCATGTGAAAGTGAGGGTGACACATGAGCAGGCACTGAACATCTAAATGAGGAAACACCGGTGTAGCAGAGAGCTAATTTGGGTTAGCATGTTTAGTGGAGGAGTGGAAGGGTTGTTATGTGATTAATGAAGTAATATGGAGGAATGCAGTGAGCATAAATAGTTCAATATATCCAAATCAAAACCATCTCAGACATGAAATTACAGTTGCCCATTTTGTGCTGATGCAGTTTATCTAGAGGACAATCATCTAAGCACCGTATCTCTCCAATGACTGAACATACCATTGTTTTCTCATTCACAGTACAATCCTATTTACAGAGATCATTCGTTCAAATAATGCAAACATATGTATCAAAGCAACATACCAACAAGGTATTGCTTGTTCTTGTTTGAAAGCCAGTAGTCATTTGGAAAAATTAATTCAAAACTAGTCACGCCTAGATATGATATGATACTATGTCAGGACCCTAAAAGCCTACTGGGGCAGAACCTCAAAACTATGGGTTACAAATGGACGTGTTTAACTGACATTCTTTATGGCCAAAAATATTCTAATATAAAAAATATTCTTTTTTGTCTTTATATTATTTTTCATCCAAAAATATTATATTTGGTGGACTTGCGTGTCATAGTCAGAGCTTAGCCTAGAGAGAATACCGAATGGTTGATGGCTATAAGACCTTAATAAAGGCGGCAATAAGAATAGCCAAATGTAATTGCAGCAGTTTAGGAAGGAGCACAAGCACTAACTCGGCACCAGGGAGGTATCGCAATGAAATATTTGGTGTTCTTCCCTCTCTTTAATTGTGTTCCTGAAAGCTCGTAACTATGGGTTTCTGTACATGTACTAACATTGTGTTTGTAGTATTAAATACTTCTAACTTGCATTGGGTTTGCTTGGTGGGTTTTTGGTAGGGTGTGGGGGGTAGGGTGGGGTGTGTGCTTCAGTGGTGGCTCCTGTGAGAAACTGGTTGAAGCTTCCCCGGCTCCAAGCTGGACCCACCTCTGGCCAAGGCCAAGCCAGTCGGTGACTGTGGCAGCACCTCTGGGATAACATACTGAAGAGGGGAAAAAACCTACTGGGAACCAGCAGCAGAGAGAGGAGTGGGATGTGAGAGGAACAACTCTGCAGACACCAAGGCCAGTGCAGAAGGAGGGGAGGAGGTGCTCCAGGTGCCAGAACAGAGGTTCCCCTGCAGCCCCTGGTGCAGCCCCTGGTGCAGCCCCTGGTGAGGCAGCTGTGCCCCTGCAGCCATGGATGTGAACAGGGGAGCAGAGACACACCTGCAGCCTTGGGGAGGACCCCACGCCAGAGCAGGTGGATGTTCGAAGGAGGCTGTAACCCCATGGGAAACCTGCCCTGGAGCAGGCTCCTGGCAGGACCTGTGGCCCCGTGGAGAGATGATCCAGGCTGGGGCAGGTTTTCTGGCAGGACTTGTGACCCCGTGGGGGACCCACGCTGGAGCAGTCTGTGCCTGAGGGGCTACACCCCATGGAAGGGACCCCACGCTGAAGCAGTTTGTGAAGAACTGTAGCCTGTGGGAAGGACCCATGTCAGAGAAGTTGGCAGACAACTGTCTCCTGTGGGAGACACCCCATGCTGGAGCAGGGGAAGCTTGTAAGGAGCCGTCCCCCTGAAGAGGAAAGAGTGGCAGAAACAACTGTGATGAACTGACCGCAACCCCCATTCCCCGCCTCCTGTGCTGCTGCAGGGGAGGAGACAGGGAAATCAGGAGTGAAGCTGATCCTGGAAAGAAGAGGGTGTTGGGAAGGTGTTTTTAAGATTTGGTTCTATTTCGCATTATACTACTCTAATTGATTGGTAATAAATTAAATTGAATTTTTTCCCCAAGTTGAGTCTGTTTTGCCCGTGATGGTAATCAGTGAGTGATCCCTTCCTGTCCTTGTCTCAAACTACAAGGTTTTACCTTTTGTTCTTCCAATTCTCCTCCCCATCCCACCAGGGCAGGGAGGAGTGAGCGAGTGGCTGTGTGGTGCTTATTGCCATCTGGGCCTAAACCACAACATAACTGTACATAAGATCTGTAGTGTAATGATACGAGACACTTGGCTGTTTGATAACAAATCGCAATAACTATTTTTACCCCAGAACTGTTGTAACGTGTTTCACATGCCACAGAACAGACTCAGATGTCAAATGATGCAGCAGTATTTTCTGTCAGCTTTAGGTATAGGTTATCTCAGATGGAAAGGTAAAAGATAATGAAGGCACTATATACAAGCCAAATGTTATTTATTAAACTGTTGTTTTTTGGTAAGCAAATTAAAATGTTCTTCCTTTGGAAACTGGAGGAACCCAGTCGAATAATCACAGCATTTGTGGGGACAAACTGTCTACAGAGATAGTTTTTTCTACCAAACACCTTAGCACTGGTTATTATAAAAATTGTCACATTTGATTTGAGGCCTCAGGTGCAACTCTGAAATAAAGGACAAGTTTCTAACTTGTGATGGATGGTACCAATCATTGTGTGACTCGGGCTGTTCCTATGGTTTCACACACAATACGCAGTACAGTGCATATTCTGGGTTATATCAGGCCGTGTGGGCAGGCATTTCTCTTCAGGGTCTGGTCCAGAATTGTTTGTTTGCAGTAGTTTATTGCTTGGCTCATCTAGTATGGTATTGCTGATTGCTGCCCCCATTCTTCAAAGATTTTTTGTCAGAGATGTGTCAGGACTTGGCACCTGATTTTTCATTTGTGGTGTTTTTTGGTTTTTGTTTTTTTTTTAAATACCTCCACTTCAGCTTCGTGCACTCCTTCCCAGTGGAGGATGCCTGGCTCTGGCAGGGGAATGCTTGACACAGTGCTAGAAAGCAGGGGGTGTGTGGTGTGTGTGCAAGCATGCATATGCATATACATACAAAAGAAATCTCATCCCTGGGAAAATTCTCTGCGGGACCACAGAGGCTTTTTTCAAATTGGAGCACACGGCAGACTCTTTGCCTTGCACTGGCTAGATGCAGTCATAAGGGATTGTAACGCTAGCCAGCAATTGTGTGCCCCAGTTTCTTCCTTTTTCACTGGTTTCAGTCTTTCCAACACGTGTAGAAAAGGAAAGGCATGGTATGAGCTGTGACAGAGATGCACCATTCCACTTTTGCTAAAACAACTCAGTTCTTTTTGCTTTTCTCCCTCTCACCCCTCAGGGTCACCCACCCATGAGGCAGCTCCGTCCAGACGCTTCTGCTGCGCCCCAGCCTGCCCACCCAGCCTCTCAGCGGGATGTGCCCAGGGTGGGGACAAGCTGGACAAGCCTTTTACTTGCTCCATTTCCCTTCAATTTCTGAACACCAGGATTTGCTCAAACTAGGTACAGCGTTACAGCCTGTTCTTTTTCGGATATTGGAAAGATGGTCAGAGTTACAGACAGCATTTGAAATAAAACTATTAGAATTTACTGGTAGGTTCTGTGGCTGTTAGAACTATCACAGCTCTGTGGGAAGCAGAAGCAAAACTAGTTGGATAAACATTTAAAAATGTGCAATTATTTTTAACTAGTGGATAAAACACTGCAAAAAAAATTAGTTCCCATTTCACATGACTGTAATTGAATAGATTAAACCCAAGGATGGTTCATTTCTTTGGGCTGTGTCATGGTTTTCTTTCAACAGCCGTGACTGGTGATAACTGAAGGTGGGTAATCAGCTCTGGCATGCAAAAGTGGGTAAAACCTGACACCAGGTGACTCAAATCATAGCAGGGAAAAGACTGCCTGTCTAAATTGAATATATGCAGTGTAGTTTCTAGTGTTTGAATTAACACATTTCGGCATCACTCAGTCAATCAAAACGTGTGATTAACCAAAAAAGAGCATCGGGGCTGCATTTCACAGGAGTGTTGGAGAACATCCACCGTCTGCTGCACATGCAAGGGCACAGGCCTGATCTCAGTGGAGTCACTGTGGGGATTTAAATAAGAACAGGTTTATTATTTGTTAGCAAAGGCCCAAAAGACCAATGCTTCAGCCAGGCGTCCCACAGAGAATGTAATGTGCTGCCATCTGACAGCCGCAGACCGCCACCCTAAGCGTCTGCATAGAGGTATCTTGGCATCGGTGGGAGGTGAAGAAAGGGAAAAAAAAAATTAAAAAGGAAGCAGCAGCACAGGATGCAGCAAAAACATAATTTCTTCTGTGTTCTGCTCCTTTAGACTTACTTCAGCCTCATTAGATAACCTAACATTTTCTCTCAAAGAGTACATTTTCCTACACTCTCCAGTTGTTGAAGACCCCAAGAAAATTTATCACCCAAGCTACAAGTGAAGAACCCCACACTTGCACACAGGATGCTGTGTGTTAGAAAAGACAGGCAGTGCAGACTGGCCTGGGCTTGTTAAAATAATGTATATGGGGTCTGTGCTGTTCCAGGAACAAGAAACCAGCTGACAATTATTGCATGTTTATGTATGCACATAGGCCAGTTTGAAATAATTTTCTCTAGTGCTTTGTTCCTTTTCCTAATAAACCAACTTGTTTATCACTATAGCAACCAGCTACAGATTCCTGGAAATAAGAGCTGCAAATGCCCATTTGGACCTCTGTGGTTACAGGCGGTTGGTGTGAGCGTGGTATCACACGTGCCCCCAGAGCTCTGAAATGCCACGCAGGGATGGAGCGGGGTGAGGCAGGGTGTGACATAGTGCGAGGGGGACATGCGGACTGAACAGAGCTATGCATAGCTTCATGGGAGCCATTAAAAAAAAAATTGTTCTAATTGAAAATAAATGTGTTATATGTAAGAAAAGAAAAGTTGGGAATGCAGAGCTGAATCCTCAGTGCTGAAAAGATTTAATTACCCCTCCATGCCACAGGCTTTGGTGATGAAGGCTGGAAGAGGTGGGAAATGGATGTGCAAAGACACTGCTCAGGGGAGGTCCTCCAGGCATGGGTAGGGATGGAAATCAGTGCTCTCACCAACCATCTGCTGCCAGCTCATACCTCAGAAATCTGTGCCCGTGAGTATCCTGGTGGTGCTGAGCCACATTCCAGGTGACATCTCACAACTACAGCATTTGCTCAAGAGACAGAGGTCAGTGGGGCAGAGCAAAGCGTGTAACCTCTAGAGGTAACTTTCCGGGCTAACATAATTACACAGAGGAGAAAGTGATTATTTGCTTTTCAGCCTAGAAAACTGCACATGCACACATAAAACGATGTGACAAGAGTATTAGCAGAAATGCAAACTCAGGGGTTCAAAGACAGGAAGCACTACAATTAAGATTGCCTGCTGGAGCTTAAAGTTGTCTCTTCAAGCATTTGCCTTGTGATTCCGCCTTTGCACATTCAATCTTCTTTTAAATCTACCTTTTCAGATAATATGAAGAGGATCATCCTTATGCTGTTCATCTGCCCCTCCCCTGTATTCCTATAGTGCCTATCGGAAGCTCCTGAGCTCTCCCTGAGTCCTGGTACCTGATCAGTTTGCTTGTATTTTGAGCAGGTCCCGGATATGAAAAAAAAAAAGGAAGTTTAAAGCTGTATGGTTTAAAAAGGCTGCTTGACCCTTGGTCCTCATACTAAGAGGGCTGAATGTTTTATTTCGTGTTTTGTTCATAATGTAATGTTATATTAATGAGGTAATGTTATTGTAGCACCAGTGTCCTAGGATATGTCAGGCAAGCTTGTAAGGAGATGTATCTTCTAGTGGACTACATGATAGAGTAAAAAAACCCGAGCAGACAAGTGTTAAGGCATAAAAGCTCTTCTTCAGGTCTGAAAGAGCAACTTACTGAAATGCCTTCAAAAGAGGAACAGCTCCAGGTTACTCCCTTGTGTTATTCCTCATAAGAAAATTTTTTCTTTTACCATGTTGTAATTTTTTTTTTAAGAGCCTCAAGTTGATGATATTTTTTTTTTTTTTTCCTTGTGCAGTCAGAGTCTGCTCCAGTTTCTCTATAAATCGTAAAGGAACCTCCCACATCTTTATGTTTCAGACCTATATGAGGCCTTGTTGACAGAATAAATTGTTTCAGCATAACCAGGTGTAGAGTTAAACCAGCGTTGCCAAATGCAAGCAAACTTCTCACCAAGACAGTTTGCCCTTCTTGAAGACTGAATCAGCCCTGTGTGAATCATTCTCTGTCTCACTGGTTAAAACCCCGCCTGGGTTGACAGCAGTGTCATTGAGACAGCTGACAATCACCATGGGAAGTGGGCATTGTATGGCAAGGCTTGCAAACCCTCTTGTGGGGCAGCCGGGTGACACCTCATATGATGAACCAACAGATAGGAAAGTTTCTTGGTCTTGTCTGGGGACTTGCTTTCATGACATGACTTTTACTCCTGGATTCACCCTTGCCGTGTGGAAATAACGGGCTGACACTGGCTCTGATTTTTTATGAAGACATATTTGGAAAACTGGTGTTCAGATTGCATCTCTGAGATGACGAGTGGTTGATGGCATCTCTGACATGATGACTGTTTTCTGACACTGTAGTGTCAGAGCACTTGGAGACTGGCCGATCACTTCAAAGACCTAGAGCATATACCTGCCTCCCCAAACCTCCAGGGACTCCCGGGAGCTCGCTGGCCAAATTGGAGTGTTACCTTACCATATGTGTTGCATACAGTAATTGTGTCAGATTCTAGGAGACATTACGCAGGCAACACAAAAAGGCATGTACAAAGGTGTGGTCTCTGTCCAATAACCTTACAGTCCCAGAAGAGCTAAGAATTTTTCATGGCTAGGGGAGAGCAGGCACCTTTTCAAACCACCTCATCCCTAGGCTTACATTTCTCTTCCTGAGACAGGCTTGCCTGTACAGATCCATTAACAAAAAAAAAGGAGTTTGCTGCGTCCTGGTGCAGGCCGTGAATGGTGGTACTTGAAAGGCAGTGAAGATGGCATCTGTGCTGTGGATAAGACAAGCAGTGTAAAAAGGGTCACGCTGAATCAACACCAACCAGAAACTCATGTGCTGGGAGTGTTACTTGAAACTCTGCCTCTTCTTTTTCTCTTGAATAGACTAGACCAGAGAGAGGGACAGCTGGGCTTGGGCAGCACCCAGTTGGCCTGCATGCCTCCTCAATATGTCTGTGGATTACTGCTGCCTTTCCATCTGTTCATGGTGTCTCCTCCCACACCAAAATTCTCATTAAACCCTAGCGGTGGTCATGATACCGTCAATATACGTGTTACACAGTACCCTTGCACTGAGCTTGCAAACTCAGCCTGTGATTAGCTGGGCTTGATGACACTGGGGAACTGGCTCTATGCTGGTGGTATTTGTAACACTGCCATCGAGCCGCAGAGCTAATATAGTCCTTCTTCCCTCTTCACTCACCTTCCCAGTGTTTCTTCTTAGCGTTGTTCCAGCAGGATGTCCCTGGAGCCTTACAGCTTGTCAAGCACAGCACACTGCTCTGTGTTTGAAAGCATATGGCCAACAAAACAAAGAGCTTGCAGCTGGAATCGGAATGTGGCACAAACTGAATCCCTTTAAAAATCAAGGTATGTGCTAGGAAGAAACAAATTGCAGAAATGCCAGGCACAAAAGGTCATGTAGTCCAACCACTGATCTCAAGCCAGGAGACATTTGTCTAAACTTCCCATGATAAACCAACCGTCTCCTGGTGTAGTACCTAACTGTTCTGACAGCAAGAAAGTTCTCCTGCTACTAACATAAGCCTTACTGTTACTATATGTTAACAGGTTGCTGTTGTGGAGAATAACTGACTACTTTCCTGTTTATAACAACATTTTACACAGCTAACACCAACACCTCCCCTTCATCTCTGCTTTTCTACAAAAAGTATTTTTTCCCTAGAAATTATTTTTTGAATTCATGATAAATAAAAGTCTTCTCATTACATCTGTATGCTTCTTGAAAGGTGGACTCAAATACAAGAAATATTGCTCTGACCAAGATCTTACCAGTGCCATATGAAGGGCAATATTTACCAGCCCTGCCTTCCATATGATACTTCGAAGTTAGATTAATTTTGTTATGGATTATAGGTCCGTTTCTATGGTATTGTTCCTTAGCCAGGCATTCTGTAATAATCCGACTCCCTCCTTTCTAAAGGTGATCATATGGCTGTCCTTCTTGGGATTCTTCTTGTTCTTGTTCTTGTTCCTGTTCTTAGTTCTAAGTTCTTGTGCTCCAGGATTCCCCCCCTCCAACTCACAACGTGCTCAGTGATTTCTGAGATTTTTGTCACAGGAGTGGTAATTTGAGTAATTCCAGCTCATCCAAACGTTCCTTAAAAGATTCTTTCCCTATTGTAGTCTGTTCTGTTTCTATTAATTTTAGAGATAATTTGGTAATAGATCATAGTTCATATTTTTAGGAAAGATTAAGTCACGATAAAAGACATCGCACCTTTTAGTCTTCTTTAGGCTGTCATTTTTTGACAGTCTGTCCTTAATATTCTTGGTAGTTCAATGGAATTATAAAAGTTTTCTAAAATCCCCTTTTCATCACCTGAAAACAATTGGTAAGTCAGCATCATTCTCCTCCTCAATACATTCTAGTTTTGAAAACTTGTTGTAAGCTGATTTTTACTCTGAAATACAATCAACAAAAGTACCCCATTGTTGAAGGTGTGGTGGAACAAAAAGTGCATTTTTCGCAACAGCTGGGATAAAATAGAGCAGCAGAGACACATTCCTTAGACTTCTGGTAGGCTCATACACTCACTTCTTTGGTGATTTGATTTGCCTTTGTGCTTGCAGTGATGCATGAGCACAGGAAAAGGTGGGAATAAGACTTTGGGCAGGATGCGGGAATGCTTGTTTGATAAAACAGCAGACCAGGGACGGGAGACGTAACACAGCCTCCCAAACCCACAGTACCCTGGCTGTAAGGCAGAAGCAAATCACTGCACAGATCCCAAAAAACGAGCTGCTGAAGGCCAGTGACAGATGAGTGGTGTAGACCCTGGCTCTCTAAGGGAGAGCAGGCATGTCTCATGCCTTAGAGGGGGTGGGCAATGGGAGGAAAGGGCTCTTTTTCATCACAAGGCAAAGGAAAACGACACTCTATTACTCCCAGGAGTTACTTTTCAAGGACAATTTGCCCTCAGGCACTGTTGTTTTGTTAATAAGGATGTGGCCAAGCTAAGCAATTTTCTCTAAGTCGCTGTGTGCATTTCTTTCTCAAGCCGTGTCCATGGCAGAGGATGTATAATTGGGCTGTAAGGCTCTCCCTGTCCTGCTTAATCTGCTGTTTGCTGATATGCTCTTTATCAACACTGACAGTTTTTTCTTGATGATTTTGTCACCTCTAGCAGAATGTAAACAGTGATTATGTAAACAGTTTACACTCCTATTCACCATGTTCAAACACTTTGATTGCTTATCTTTTTAAGGGTGAAGGCTGGATACAGAAACATAGTGGTGGCAAACACTGCAGTTTAATAATTAGGGATGGATTGAAGCACCATTTGGCATTAGGGATGGACCACCCCTCCTGTGCTTTGCTGAGGCAAAAACCTTAATTTATTTTTACTTCCCTTTCAGGATTGTAGTTTATCACACTGTTTTAAGAAATACTATTCTTTCAGAAAGTCTTGACCAATTTTGGCATTTGAGAAAAATAAAGGCATCTCATCCTTTGTGGAAAGACGAGGCAAATAGTTGTACCTGTCACAATCTTCCTTTCACATTACATTATTTGTAATTCTCAAGTAATCCAGTTTAACATAGTTTAGCTATTTGCTGGAAGTTTTCACTAAAGTTACTGTATAATTCTCAAATGGCATAGTTTAATACACTAGGTTTTCCAAATTTGCATTAACATTCTATTATGTACAGCATAAAGAGAAAAGCCTCATGAACTTGCTCTATCAGTGGTGGATACTAGAACTACACAATGTTATTTGCTCTTCCATTTTCATTCCTGCTGTTATTCCAAAGAGGGGTGAAATTATTCTACTACTTCACAGAAATCTCTGCAACATAAGGTTGAAAATGACCTGAAGAGGTCATTTCATCTAATGACTCCCCCACATTTTCAACCAGTAGATCAGTGGCAAAGTTCAGAATATTTCCCAGGCTACCATCTGGCTTTATTGGCACATATTTAATGGGGAATAACTGTATCATGATGCTGTAGGCCAGTTATGGACCACTGAACCCCATGCTCATGGATCACCAGGTGTCCCAGGACTTGGGTAAGGATATCTTGAGACCAGGAACAGCTGCTCAGTCATCTCCTGCTGTTGCAGATTCAGGTGTATACTGCTGTCACCCTTGTACTTCACACAACCTACGCTTGGCACCCCCATTTTCAAGGTAATCCTCAGACTTGAGCAGAAGATGAGCTCTGAGCAGCCAAACAGCACTGGCAACAGCCTTCTCCCAACCACCACCCTCCCTGAACAGTTCTGGTTCTTCTCTGGTCAGGGAAGCTAACATGCACCCACCATACGAGAGACCTCTCTATGAACCAAGCCAGGTCATGCTGGCTTCTGGCTGACAGCAGGCTGGGCAACTTGTCCAAGAAATCTACAGATGGTCAGCAGAACAAGCAGCCCTGATTTAGTCTGTCCACATCCTTGAGACAAAATGGACCAGATTTACACTATCCTCAGCTACTCTTAAAAATGTTCTGTGTAGAGGATGCCAGCAGTCCCTGCGGTAACCAGTGCTCAATTGCCCTTACAATTCATAGAATCACAGAATCACAGAATGTTAGGGATTGGAAGGGACCTCGAAAGATCATTGTCGTGGGTTAAGCAGAGCAGAGTTAATTTTTTTTCCTTTTCCCTTCTCTTCATAAATAGCTAGGAACAAGCTCTGTTTTGGATTCCTGCTCAGGAGCGAATTGATAAGAGAAGAACGTTTATAGTTATTGCTAGGATGTTGCTATTTGTTCTCAAGGACATACATTCAGCCTTTTGGCGGGGAAGAGACAGTCTGGCTTCTAGCCTGGGATTTGCTTTTAGGTAAAGATTGAGAAGCAGACTGACCAATTATTCCATCCCATGCACGTCATACCCAGTATATTAGAAGAAGACTCTTCTAGGAG
>WKFP01015197.1:1296409-1370924 GCA_011057875.1 Pterocles orientalis | reverse complement strand
AGGTTCCACTTGAATATGAGAAAAAACTTCTTTACAGTAAGGATGACAGAGCACTGGAACAGGCTGCCCAGAGAGGTTGTGGAGTCTCCTTCTCTGGAGACATTCAAAGCCCGCCTGGATGCGTTCCTGTGCGATCTGATCTAGGTGTTCCTGCTCCGGCAGGGGGATTGGACTAGATGATCTTTCGAGGTCCCTTCCAATCCCTAACATTCTGTGATTCTGTGATTCTGTGATTTACCCAGGAGTGGGTCATCATCAGCAGTGTATAATGCTGCATAATATCACAGAATCACAGAATGGTTTGGGTTGGAAAGCACCTTCAAGATCATCCAGTTCCAACCCCCGTGCCATGGGCAGGGACACCCTCCACTAGCCCGGGTTGCTCAAAGCCTCATCCAGCCTGGCCTTGAACCCCTCCAGGGATGGGGCATCCACAGCTTCTCTGGGCAACCTGGGCCACTGCCTCACCACCCGCACAGTGAAAAATTTCTTCCTAATGTCTGGTCTAAATTTACCCTCTTTCAGCTTATACCTGTTACCCCTTGTCCTCTCACTCCACCCCCTGATACAGAGTGCCTCCCCATCTCTCCTGTAGCCCCCCTCAGGTACTGGAAGGCTGCTGTTAAGTCTCCTCGGAGCCTTCTCTTCTCCAGGCTGAACAACCCCAACTCTCTCAGCCTGTCCTCACAGCGGAGGTGCTCCAGCCCTCTGATCACCTTCGTGGCTCTCCTCTGGACCCCTGCAACAGCTCGACATCCTTCTTGCTTTGGGGGGCCCGGAGCTGGATGCAGTACTCCAGGTGGGACCTCACAAGAGCAGAGCAGAGGGGGAGAATCACCTCCCTCGACCTGCTGCTAATGCTTCTCTTGATGCAGCCCAGGATAAGGTTCACTTTGAACTGGCCAGTGTTCTTTCATACTTTTTAGTATGAAAATTATAATTTTATCATCTAGAAGATGTCCTGATTTGGATCTGAATTTTAACTGTCCAGCAGCCAGCAGAGAGTGAAGGTTGGCTTGGGTCTATTTTAGGTACTTTTCAATATGCATATAGTCGGTGCTACTCTGCATTTCACTGCATTTCTCTAACTGATAAATTTGCAGTTGTTTCTTCAGTCATGGTCCAGCAACACAATGACAGTAGCAAAGACACGAACTCTCACAGCTGTCATTAAGAATCACAAGTTCATTTACTCAGTACTGAAACTTTTATCTGAAACAATCCAATGCTGCACAGCCATTATACGCAACTGGAAAGAGGGTTAAAATGTCTGAAACTGGAGCTACAAAAATGATTACCCTGGATTTCCGTATGAAGAGCACGGTGCATAGCTCTACTCTGGTGATCGCCGTTAGGAGAACATAGGAAGGAAGGTAGGTTAGATGCTAAAATTGCTCATGGATGGTAGTGTCCGCACTGCCACAATTACTGCTGCCACTATAGAGAACACAGTCCTGGCTTCATACAGCATCGCTGGCACGTGGAGCCTTACTGCAAGGAAAAACTGCTCAGCTCACTGGTTTAAATCAAACTGAAATTAAACTAATTTATTGATTTATTAGTAATCAATTTAATATTAGTAATCAATTTAATCTGCAATCAGTGCAGTCCATGTTCAGGACTGAAATCAGCAACACATCAGATAAACCACAGTACTAGACTTTTTGCAAAACATTAACAAATGCCTGAAGATTTCTATGCATGCCTTTATAGCCCCACCATTTAAGAGCCGCCCTCCCAGGCCGTGTGCATTACACACCCCACACCCTGGGTGTGGGGGCAGGCGCCCCATGTGTGGACCCTCCTGTGGAGCCGTGGGTGCTCCCATGGTGCCTGCACCCCTGCCGCTGCCAGCACCCTGCTAAGGCACTGCCATGGGCAGGTGCCCTCATGCCCCATGTAAACCCTGAGCAGGGATGCCCCCCCGCCCCATGCCACCCCCATGCTGTGGGTCTCTGGCTGTGCGCTCCTGCACCCCGCAGGGAGATGCTGGGGATGCTGTGGGGTCATGCCTGGCAGGGTCCAAACGGGGTCACCGCTGCTCCTCCTGCTCCCAGGCATCTCCCACCGGCCTCTTCGCCATTCCCAGGTTATTGTTTCATCAGGCCGGTCATCTGCCTTGTAAGCACTGCCAGCTTTGGGCAATCACCCCTCCAAGTCCTTTCGGCTGTCCCTAAAGCCACTTAGCTGAGGGATCCATGGGGCGCCCCAGCTGGGGTGTGTTCCTGTGTTTCCGTTGCTGCCTGTCCCTGCGTGAGCTGGGCAAGCTCGCAGACAGTACTGCCCTTGTTTCTGAGCGCTGAAGGTTTGGTAGCTGATACTCCTTGTTTCCCTGGCGTGCTGCCTTGCTGGCCAAGACCCCGCACCAGGTTTGGGATCATCCCAGGGGACTTCCCCAGAGCAAGAACTTCAGAGACACGGATCCTTTGTTTTGCTCTGTTAGAAGAGTTTGCAAAACAGCTGCAAAGGTCTGAGTTTCCTGGTGGATGGTTTTATAGCCCTGGGCCTGCAATGCTATATAAATTTAAGATCCTCTCTGAATGCAGATTCTTAGAAAGCTGAGAGTTTGTTACAACAGTTTCTCTCTCCCCTCTGTACCAATATTCTTCCTGCCTAGTTCATAGTATTTTAGACTTCTAGATATGTGCTTATTTGTTTTCAACCTAATATTTCTGCACCTCCTCCTCTTTTTATTTTTTTCTTTATTTTTTCTTAACCATGTTTTCAAGACAGTGTTCTCCCTTCACATGACACACCTTCCTTTTTGGTGCAGTTTCCCTGAAGATCTTTCTTCCTCTGCTACTTTCCCATCTCTGTCGGTCCCTCTCCAGCTTGATGTTACCTATTTTTTTTTTTTTACACTCTTTTCTTAGAGGTTTCAGCCCTTTGGTCTCAGTCACTGTCCAAAAGCAACTGAGACTGTTCCCGGCAGCATGAGGGTGACAGAGCACATGGTGCAGTCACCCTATGGATGCTGCTGAACAAGCGTCCTTGGGGCTACACTTGAGCTGATCTCAGCATCTCCTGTTAGGGTACAATAGTGCACAATAATGTTGGGACTCTCTGTTTGCAGCTGTTTGTGCTTGACCAGGTAGTGGAAGAAGAAACATCAATGTAAGGGGACATTTCTCTCCTCCGTTTTTTCCCCTTGGAAAATCATTAAGTGCTCTGAATTTAGCCAACTGAGGTGTTTCTTTCTGTTGGCTCTGAGGCAAAGCTTAACAACAGGAAAACAGGGAAGTGTAGAGACAGATGAATAGCAGCAGCAATATTTTCAGGTGTGAGAAGGTCCTTATGGTTGTAGGGGCTTAGTGTTCTCCAGCTCAGACAGTGCTGAATTGTCCTTTAGGGAAAAAAAAAACCAAACCAACAGACAAAGTAAGAATGGAAAACAATCTCTTTTGAGTCCCTTCTTAGATTTCCCGTGCACTCACATCTCCAGTTTCCTAGACAAAACCAGGCGGAACTGAGTCTTGTGTCAGTATCTTCCACCCTTTGAAAGATGGAAAATGCAAAGTCCAAATAAATCAACAAAAGTGCAGATGAGAGTCATATTTGTAAGCTACAAGACTTCTTTACCTCTCTCTCTGCAGCCCTCCTGCTCTTATGTTTATGCAATGTGAAGCTTTTTAAAGCTGACATTTGGATTTATCCCTGGAGGATTATCTTTGAAGCAACATATCACTTCTCAGTACTTAAGATTTTTTTTTAACATCCTCCTTTCATAACTCTAAGATACAAACAATACTATCAATATTAATGCATCGAAGACATTTTCTTCTGTACCTGAGGCTATGTTACTACCCACAGAGATAAGTAAAATTTCATGAATATATACAAAATCTTAACTTTTGTTATCATGACATATCTTCAGTGCTGTAATTGTAATAATACTTCAGAGCATAACATTGTTACTGGCTGTAAAGTAGCCAGAAGGGAAAACTGAGTTAGCATCTCCACTCACATGGAGAAAATATTGAATACACGCCCCCCCATTAAAAATAGATACAAAAGTGTGGTTACCCATTCAAGTGAAAAAAATCCTCAAGTAAACTTTTAATGGACTTTCTGTGAATATGTATATTAAAAAGCTTTGTTAATTTAAGAAGAAAGTTAAATAGCTGTGTGAGGGTGTGCTCGGGCTTGCATCAGCATAAAGACATCATAGACCCTCCTGCTGCATTTAAAAAGTGTCATTTTCTCCTGTGCCTGCAGAAGAATATTGTCTTTGTTTTGTCTCTAATCATCCCGCAAAAGAGGTGGATCACCACTCATTGTCTGTCAGAATTCCTTGGGCTGAACCAGGTCTAGAATTAATTGATGTATGGGTTATTTCTTTATATATTTTAAATAGGAAGCAACAAAACTAAAGGGAGAACACTTAAAAGCTTTATTAAAGGCCCTAGGGAAATGGTTTCTTCCTGTAAGGTATTTGGATATGCTAACTGATGTATTGATAAGCCACATGAGATGCTTGCAACGGAATTGGGCTAACTTGAAGTTGATCTTGGTGTCATCACAGAGTGAGGCACCCTTCACCCAAACATCACAAGCTATAGCTGTCTCACCACTAAACCGTCTGTGCTGGGCTGCTGAGCTTCTGGCTTTCCTACATGCAATCCTTTCCATTAGAAAGGATTTTTGCATCTTCTAGTCCCCCAGCACACTGGCTCACAAATCTCACCTGAGACTGTCTTGGCCTCACTTTGCAGTTTTTGTTGGCTCCAATGGCCAGAAACCACCTACTGATTTCTGATCTCATTTTTTTCCCTGGCTGGTTAGCGCCTTTGTTGTTGTTGTTGTTGTGCTGTTATTGTATTTTATCTGAAATAGCTTTTTTCTTCCTAGAGTTTATCCCACTGATGTAGGGGAGCCTCATCCTTCCTGAGGGTCTTGGCTAAGCAAACCAAATCTTCTCTACTAAATACAGCCAATAGCTCTGCTCATCCTCAAACTCCTATGTCTAATCAGGTTAAAATTCAACTTTCTTTTACATAAGTGACTAGAACTGTATGGGACCCCAGTGACACTCCCTGTTTTGCCAGAGTCACCGCAACATTTGATCACTGAGATTTTAGTCTTGGTAATGCACAACAAGAACAGTTGAAAATATAAATTATAATTTGCAAGAAAGATACTAGGCTCATCCGACAGGTGTGTTGCATTAATCTTCCATCCATCTTCACATCTTCAATTAGTTTTTTTATTTAAAATTACTTCAAGGCTGCACATATAAATCAAGTCAGTCTAACATGCTCTGAAATGCACGCCCTAGTCTTCTCCTCTTTTGCTTAAGTTTGTTTAAGATCTCCACTCTCAGACTTGTGCCTGGATGAGCCCAGTCTAGTGTGGATTAACTCTCTGTTTGTGGCGATGCTGCTGATATTGAGCTGACAGGTACTTCCCTTGCTGTGTTTGAGTTTGTGTTACTATATGCAAGAGCATGTTCCTAATGCGATTGTTGCCCGTTAAAAACCAAACACCTCCCTTGATGTGGTCAGAGGAAGACTTGCATTTGCTTCAGAAGAAGATGGAAAAAGTCCTGGTGAAGATAACTGTTTCTGCAGGCAGGCAAGGAAAGCTGGAGGTAAGGGAATGTGGTATGGACCAACCACAGTAGCTGTGCCATTTCTGTAGTTACGTTTGTCATGTTAAACCTGGAATGAAAATACCTTTTTCCCCTGGTCCCCATCCCAAAGCAGTTGCCAGCCAGCACTTTTATAATTGTGCCCGTGGTTGGAGAGGTTGGACTCAATCAATGCCCCAGGGTCTTGCTGTCTGCCAGGTGGGGGGGATCACTGCATCCACAGCAAGCTGTGTGGGACCTCTCTGAGAAAACCTCCCCAACAGTGTCTCGAAAAGGGAAACAAAAATGGACCAAGGAACTTAAAGAACACAAACAGCTGCTTCAAGAATCTTATACCTTACTTCCAGCACATCCCTGTAGTGTCAGTCACAGCAATAGATCTGCCTAAACTCTCTTTGATCTCCTTGTTGCAGTATAATGAAGGTTTGCTCCCCTACTTAGCCAATTTTTAATCCTTATTTTGAGCTGGGCATGCCTTCTTCATTTTTTTATATTGTTTAATAATCATGTATGTTCAGTCCCCTAGGTGGTATGTTAATTCTCTTCTTTCATCTACTTAATTAGAAGATTTTGTTCTGCATAAAATATATGAGGCAGCTGGGGCAGGGTCTTATGAACTGGTGAGCATCCAATAACTATATTAAGCAGTTTCTTAAGGCTTTGAAATTGTCTTCAGATGGTAGCTGTTGACAAACCCTGAAATGAGGCACTACTTGAATATTCACATTAAAACCACCATTGCAGTTAAGCTAGTGATGCGTGATTAATTGGCTTAAAAGCAATGGATTCATATGGAGTAAAATGCCTCTATGAAAATCAATACCATGGCTACGATTAGCAAGAGCATTACTTTGAAGATATTAAAGGCCACAAATCAAATTTGTCAGCTGAAGAGTAACAGTGGCTGTATATACAAAAAACCAGTAGTCGTGTCTGTAACACAGCATGAGGGGCTTTCACATATTCTTCCTCTTCTCTTAATAGCCACAATGATGGGATAGCATGATAGCTACTCATGGCAAAAAGCAGAGTCAAAGGTGCTACTTTGTTTCCACCCACCAGGTTTGGCCAGGACCTCCTGGTCCCAGGCACGTGTGGGTGTGCAGAACTCAATGCTGTGACCCGAGACTGGCTCCCCTCTCTTTGCCACCCACGTTCACCCCCATTTCAGCTGGTGCTGACAGCCTGGGCCAGCTCCACAACCAACAGATAAGCAACTTAAGAGTTCCACAGGGATCTTGCTCCTCTACCTCGAATATTCAAAGGCTTTTTTGGATTGTACAAAAGTTATAAATACTGTTCCTCTCTTGTTGCATCCCCACAAATTCCCTTTTATGCTGCTGCATAAAAGTCTTTTCAGGACTGAGAGTCACTTGGATCTATAGGCAAATTAAATACTGTATTGTGGTCGTGTTTACAGTGGTAGGCAGGGACATAGTACAGATTTCAGCATCTTCCCAAAATATGTGCCCTGAATTGAAAAAAAAAAATGTACCACTTGAGTGCATTTTCATGTCTTTCACTCACAAAAGATGCTGAGAAGTTGATTTTGTGTATCACTGCAAAAATAGAAAGCTGGCTGTCTGCTGGGGCACCATTCCTCTTGGCTCGAAGGTGATGTAAATGATGATAAGAATTTTAACTTGGAAATGAAGGGAGAAGGACAGAAGAGACTTCTTTAACTTCCATGCCTGGAGATCTAATATACAAAAAAGGAAAAATCAAATGAACAACTATATGACAATCTGTAATGGAACTACAGAAGAGGAGAGGTTGGACAGTACAGAGAAGTGTGAATGCTGAGGGGAACAGGAAGACTAAACAACTGGTGTATTGACCTAAATATAAATTAGCCTCAGTTGTAAAGCTATCCTCACTCTTTAAGGAACAGAATAAAACAATAACACCTTTCTTAAAAAATTAGGAACTATCTAATTAAGTAAATTATCAACTAACACGCAAAAACATGTGTAATATAAAAATATTAAGTTGGAATAGAATTTTGTGAAGAATTCTTATAGCTAATAGAAGGAGGGTCCTTTTGAAATTTGCTGGTGATGTGAAGACAGGAGGCATCATCTATATGGCTGAAGATGAAGATATCAGACAGGAAAAACAACCATCCTTGAGACAGAGGAAGACAATGTGACAAACTTCAGCATGATAAAGGGCAGGATAATTTAAAGACTACTGTGGAGAATTTGCACTAAAAATTGGGAATTTATCAGCTGGAAATTGAAATGGGTAGAAAGCACTGGGTCATTGAGCCAGTCAGGATGAATATTGTCATCCGTGTGATCCAACCATGAAAGGCAAATCGAGGCTGAGGATATCCCTGGTGACATGTTTCCAGTGGAGCGAAAAGGAGCATTCAGGCAGTTTTTGTAGAAGACCGTGCTGAGACTCCATCTGTAGTATTGTGCACAGTGGTGGCATCCCTGTGCATGAAAAATGGAGGAGCTGCAGAGAACAGCCTGTGGGATGGATGTGGGAGGGAAAGGCAGAGGGGCTTGGCTCACTTAGTCTTTTTGAAACCGAAAAGAGATGTAATTGTTCCCTGCAAACACATCATGACACTAAATTCTGGAGAAATGGGAGAAGAAAAACTATTTAAGCCAAATAATATAATTCACATAGAAGCAATTGGGAATACATTTAGGTGAGATTTCATAAAATGTTTTTCATTATGAGTTGTCACGGTTTAAACACAACCAGCAGCCAAAACCACCACGCAGCTGCTCGCTTACCCTCCTCAGTCCTGAGGGATAGAGGACAGAATTAGAGGGGTGAAGGTCAGGAGACTTGTGGGTTGAGATAAGAACAATTTAATAACTGAAATAAAATGTAAAATTATAATGCTAAAGATAACAGAATATACAAACAAGTGATACACAGTACAACTGCTCACCACCTGCTGATTAGGGCCCTGCCCGTTCCCAGCTAATGATCGCAGAGCAGAGGCAGTCCTGAAACCACAATCCTGGAAGAGAGAGTGAGCCAGCTTCCCAGCTACCTCTCATTCATATGCTGAATATGATGCTGAATGATATGGAATACCCCACTGGCCATTGGATTTGTCACTCTGGCTATACTTCCTCCTAGTCTCTTGTGCACCTGCACACTAACATAACATGGGAAGTTGGAAAGTCCTTGGCTAAATGTAAGCAACAACTAAAACATCCGTGTGTTATCAACATTATCCTCAGCACCAATGCAAAACATAGCCTCATACTAGCTACTATGAAAAAGACTAACTGTATATCAGCCAAAACCAGCACATTAATGTATTGAGGATCTGGAATAGGATTGTGGTGGTACAAAACCTTAAAACAAAGTTTGGCCAGCTCATAAAATTGTATGACCAGCATATTTGGCAAGGGACTGGTCTTAAAGGCTCAGGAGCTCCTTTCCAGTCTTACATTCCTCTGACTGGCACTGCTTAAAGCTAGGAACAGATAGAGAGTCTCATAACCCAGAAGAGCCAATGCTGCTGGTCTGTAACACCATGTCCAGTCTGCTACAATTTGTTTAAAACTCAGCTGTCTTGGTCTTCTTTTATTAGAACTGTGCTTGCTGTGGGAATTAGAGGAGAAGCAAAATTGGTTTCATGTCATTTATTCACAGCCCAGGTGCTGTTTATCCTCTGAGATAAATATGCAGCACCCCTCCTCCTGTGTCTGACACCTCTGTCCTCTGCTGTGTCCCCATGCTGCAGGTAGCAAAAGTGCTTTCTGTGGAGCATGTGCTGTGCATATCAGAAGTCCCAAAACAAGCCAAATAAAATTATTCTGCAGCTAGATGCTGGATTCAGGTCTGGAAACTCCTCTTCATCGCTGCCAGACCTCCTCAGCCCAGAGCTGGCTCCTTTGGCAGCCTCCAAGGTTGGTTAGTCCAACACTCAACTGCAGGGGCTGAAAGCTGCTGCAGCGGAGGGAGGGGATGATCAAAGACCCCCACGTGCTGAACATGCTTTGGCTTTGCCTCTGCAAGGCAGAGGCACCTCAGGACTGCCATTTGGCAGTATTTGGCTTCTCATGTCTTGGGGATGCAGTGATGGGTCTGTTGTATTGTGCTCCAGACACCCCTTCTTTTGCCCATCTTTTAGGTTTAGGAGAGAAGATGCTGTGGAGCATCTTCTGGCTCTGGCTCCCCACAGCCAGGCTGGGAGCCACTCCTCCCGCCAGCCCTGGCTTGTGCTTCTGACAGTGGCTGACAAAACCTGTCCTAGTATTTAGAAGCAGAAAGCAGACATCAAAGTACGGAGGGGTGGGGTTTTGCCTCTTCTAAGCGAACAACTGCACCTCAGAGCACGGGGGGTGCAGCTGTCAGGCAGGAAGAGGTGCAGCAGACTGTTTTTAAAAAAACCCTCCTGCTATTGAATCCTGGGGAGGTGGGGAATGGAGACAGATTTAATAACTTTTTTCTCTCCTAAAAAAGAGTCTGATTTATTATCTGAAGGCAATAATTCTAACTGGTGCTATTGGTATGCCACACACGGGGATCTTAGTGCTAGCGCATCTTTATTACTGTTGTTATAAAAGCTTCTACTGGGATCCTAGTTATCAAATGACTCTGACAGCAATTCATCCACAAAGCCTTGTGTTTTAATTTCTCAGTATCTGAGAAGAAACGGGCTGGCTGGGTGGAATGACTTACTTTCAGCTGCTTTGTCCTTTGCTTTAAAACCTGGCATGTTGCAAGTGTAAAGGAGGAACATGTAGGATTACAGCAGGAGGAATACATCTTTGGAAAATAAATATCCTGCCATAAAAAGCATGTTACAAAGTGACAGTTACGATCTATTGATGTAATGGAGTCTTTGATTCCCATAGTGCCGGCCGTTATAAGAAGTGGCACATAGAGATGTGAGCCGGAGCCTTGAAAAGCCCTTTGAATAGCAGCAGAGCCACAAATAGCACCAAGGGATTTAATGGGAAAACATTTTACAAAGATTTTTCTGCATGCACTGTAAAACAATAGAGAGCTAATGAATTACTGGAAACAGCAAATGTCTCCTTTGATACAAATCAGAGACTCTATCAGGAAAGTAGCTAATTTCTAGGACTGCTTCTTTCTTCAGCCCACTCTCCAGCCATGGTTATACATGATTGCACAGGAGGTCCAGACCCAGAAGAATTTGTGAGCAAAAATGATCAGCTAGCCAGGGTAAGCAGATGAAAAATGATACTTTCATTTTTACTACATTGTCCTGGCAAGGCTTGAAAGTTTTCCAATTGTATGCTATTACAGTAGTGCATCGTGTGAATGCAGCAAAGTGAGTGCTGAGTGAATGATGCATGAGCTGAAAGTGGAAATGGGAAATCATGGTGATTCTCAAAACACATAGGCACATGTATCTTTGAACCCTCAGCTCGTTGGTTAGCGTTTGTCCAGGCAAATCTGTCCTTGCATCTCTTATTAAACTCTGAATGGACAATGCATCTCCTAAATTACAGCTTTGGGGGCCAAGTCTCTCCCGCATGGGTCTTTTTGTGTGGCTGGAAAATGCCATTTCAGCAACACTGTGGTGTGATGGCCCTTGTTTCTGAGGAAGATGTGTTGTTGCTTGCTCGGACACCCTGCAGCCTGGCAGGATAATTCCCTTTTATTAAAGATGCACCTTTAAAATGGCCGTTAGCCTATTTAGAGGTGACGGAGGTGGGTGTGGGCTCTGCGAGATTGGTTCTTCTCGCACGATCAACACATTACACACATCTGCAAGGATGTTCTATCCAGACAGAATTTTATTTCTCACACAGTCTTGCCCCAATCCTTTTCCCTTTGCAAGATTGTATAAAAACCCTTCGAGGTTTCTCTGTTAAAAATACAAGTCTTCTAAACTCTGTTCTAAAGAATGATAGCTTTTTTGTAGCTTTGGTTTGATAAGAACAAGGTGTAGGTCTCAAAACCGGGGCCAAGCTGGGGCTCTGTCACAGTGTTTGTTGTTGATGTAGTCATGTCTGTGCTGGCATTTTGCCCCTTAGGTCAGGAAGTCTTCTACTGGCCATTGCACTAGGAACCAGCTTTTTTCTCCAGGAACTTTTCTGGCTTAACCCCATGAACAGATTTGCCAAGGCTGCCTCAGGGTTGTACACAAACAAAATGAACCATTTTGGAAGTGGTGCTTGGCTGTCCCTAGCACTCCACCTTTTACTTATCTCCATGTGAAACCAAGGTTTCTGCAGAGGTTTGGTTCAGGTTGTGGGTGGCTGGGAGCTGGAGCAACCGCGAGGTCCCTCACCTGGGACAGGGATGAGCAGTTTGGGGTCCTCCCCAGCCCTCCTCTTCCTTCTGGTTACTCAAGTGACCTGCCCCTCTCCTCAATCCTTTACTCGGGCAGACATTCAAAATGGATGTAGCTTGAACTTCAGCCCGAGCCAGTTGTAGGGGGAATGAGAAGCCGCTGGGTGCAAGGGTTTGTGCTCGGGGTGAGCCCAGCCCCAGGTGAGCTCGACAATGCAGAACCCCGAGAGTGGTGCTCCTGGGAGGAGGATTTTGACTTGGAGAGCTGTGGCTCAGGTGTCCAGCATAGCACTAAGCACATTCCTGGTATTTAACAACCAGAGCAATAAGCACTAGCTGTCTGTAAAACCACCACCAACCCTAAATAGCTGAGGAGGTAAATAAGATTTTGGGGCAGTAACGCTACAGTGTAGAGGGGCTGTATCTGGAGCAATACAAGCATCACTCAGACTTTAAAACCTTTTATCCTGGCAGCAAGGATGGTCACCTTGCCAATACACTTTCTGCTCTTAATTGCATGACTGGAAAAGAGAAGAAGTAAAATAAATTTGTACACATCTCAGATATGTAAGCAGCCTGAAGCTTGGGTCTCTCTTAGAGCTGTGTATCACTCTGAGGTACATAAACAACAGGAAGGGGCTACTATGTGTGTTGTAATCTTGGTGTAACTCTGTATTGTATAAAAATCATTAAGGGAAACAAACCCAAAGGATCACCCATAGGAGTGCAAGGCAATGGTCCTGTGCAGACGGAGGCCAGGGAGGTGATGTGCGGGGGCAGAGTCATTCCAAAGAGGCACAGCACCTTGTAGCAGGGCACGGGGAGATGCAACGCAGGCTTGTTCAACAACTCTCTGCAATTAAATCTCCCCATACAAAGAGAAAGCAAGAAAACTGGAAATAAGGTAGTGAACGGGGATCCCTGCTGTGAGCAGCACTTTAGAAATCACAGCCAGCCAGTGACTATGGAAATGGGAATAAATAATTTAGGCAAGACCCATATTAAAGACTGATTTTCTCTCCCAGGCCCAGACAGACAGACTTCTTCCCTTGGGTAGGTAATTTCTGTCTCTTTTAACAAAGTGCAGCTCCATCCAGCACTTCAGCAAAAGGTAACATGAGACCCGTGGAGCGTTTTTGTCCTTTCAGCAGCCAGTGCTTCACTCATACAAAATAAAAATAATATTGAATTAACCTCCTCTGTAGTAGAGCATGTGCGAGCAAGCATGCTTTAGCTGCTCAGCTAGAGAAAAACGATGGCTCTTTTTCAGGATGAAAATTTATCTAGTAAAACAAGTGCACTGGCTTGTGCCTTACTGTTAGTTACACAGCAGCCCAAGTGAAGTCCCTCCTGCCGTCACTGCTGCCTCTAGCTTAACTTCAGACAGATGAGGACAGGCAAGGAGGTGTTGCTGGCTGCCTGCGCGCCCACACATCTCCCCTCACCTGGCCCCAGGGGTCTGCTCCTGGCAGTAAAGGAGAGATGTGATGGGGAAGGGGAGGAGAGGCTGCCGCTCTGGGGGGATAACATTCCAGCCCTTGTGGCAGAGCTGGAGTCCAAGGGCACAGACTAACCCCTACCATGTGCTGTCACTAGGGGATGACAGAGCACACACTGGGCAGTGTGGTTTCTTTCCCAAAGTTTGGGTCTCTCTACTATATAATAGAGTTACAAGCTACTTTTCTGCAGCTGAATTGTTTTTCCTGGGCTACACATGTCAGCAGCAGCAGCATGTGCTGCCAAATGAAGAGTCTGGGGAAAAAACAACTGGCGGATGCCAAGCAATCCATCCTGAAAAGCCACCTGCACATAGGAAAGGAAAGACAGGATCTAGGAGTGCCTGAAAGTGAAGTTTCACCAAAGGCAGAGGCAACATGCAGAGTTCAGTGGGGTCTTCCCTCTGCCCTGGTTCTCTTCCTTCCCTCTTCACTTTATTTGCCTTTTATATCCCTTTCCACCTGTCCTCTCCTTTCATTTTCCTTCTTCCCTTCCAATTGGCGTTCTTAAAATAACAACCATAGTAATGATAAAAGTGAGAACAAGAGGAAGAGAAGCAGTCCTGGAAGGAAAGTAGGATTTGCCTCCTTCTGTAATTTCCTGGCACATTCAGCGCTGGTCTGGGCTTCTCCAGCTGGGGCAGGACACTGGTGGCACTGGCCAGCTGCCTGTGGTCCCACTTGCTGGGCTCTTAGGCTGTGCTGTAGTAAGCACAGAGGTTGGTTTTTACACATTATCTCCTTCCCACTTCTAACACAGCCCATCCCAAAGGCTCTGCTCCTGTTCTTCTGGGAAGTCGAATCTCATGTTGTCTCCTGTCATCCCCATCATCTGATGATGAGTGGAAGTCACAGGGTTACTCAGGCTCCTGGGAAAGCAAGGAGGTGAGCAGCAGCACTGAGGGTTAAACACACGGTGACAGCACGAAGGCAGTGGAACACATGCAGGGAAAGGTTGCTTGACCCAGGGGAATGGTTTCTGCAGGCCATTTTGGGGTATGGATCTCAGGCTGACTAAAAGGGAGCAGCTGTCAGGCATTCCCTAGTCACAGAGGTTTGCCTGCCATGTTGGACCAAATTCCCTCGTTAGAAAATCCGTGACTGGGAAAGGGCTGTCTGTGGGATCTTACATCGTGTTTTTATTACTTGCAAATAGCTGTTAAAACATTTCCTACTGTAATTCCAATTCAATCAAAATTTCCAGCATTATCTCCTGAAGTAGATTAAATTGCATATTGAGTCCTTAAAAATCAAACCTTGGGTAGTTTCCAAAGAGCCATAAAGCTAAGGTTGCAGGATGATAACCATCATTTGTAAAAGTAAATATGATAAAATGAAGCAGCACCACAGGTTTCCTAATGACTAGATCAGTTCATTTGGGGTTTCAATCTAATTTGAGTTCTGCTTGTCTGAGTGCTGTTAATTGATCAGAAAGTAAAGCTGATCACTGCTTGCTTTTCCCATGATATCTATGCTTTAATAAATTATTGCTTGCAACTCACGCAGTGTCACTCGTTATTGACTTCAGACACATTCGCTGGACAGATGGAAAGGACTGTTCACCAGAATCATTAATATCATGCTGGGGGTTTCTGAGGTTCTCAGCAGGACCTCTCCTCTCTGATAAACTCGCATCAACAAGCCAGTGGTTTTCAAAAACCTGCCAAAGTATTTTTCTTAGTAATATGTCCAAGTGAGCTCTTCCTACTAGGAGAATTTTCATGTACTAAACACATTTACTTGGCCATAGGCAACAAATAAATATACATCCTCAGATTTCACCTGCTGATAAAGGTTTATCACATTCTTTAAAATAAGGTACGTTTGTGTACAGCTCTGCTGGGTCTGAAGCTATAAATCGGTGCTTTCTTGATTTTTTTAGTAACTGCTCTTGTGGCAGTCTCCAGAGAACAAGCGCTTGAATTGGGAAACCCTCTCTCCTCTGAAATAAGTCCCATACGAGTTTGGAAAACTTATAGAAAACACATCTTTCTAAACTTGTATGAGACTCCAGAAAATTCTGGGTGGGAGACTGAGGGAGGATGGAACAAAAAAGGGGCAAGAAGAAAAAAGCAAAAGAGGCACTTAAAAAGAGAGGTGGGGGAAAAGCCACTGAAAATGAAATGAGATAAGAAAATATGGAAGGGAAGCAGAAAAGGATGAAAAAGTAAGTAGCACATATGTTTATTTTATAGGAAGTTGGCTGACGCTGAATTTCTACTCTAGGCAGGGAACTGAAATTATGGTGGGCTCTGGATGAAAAGTGAATAGCGAACATCCTAAATTAAGAACTCAAGAGACTCGAATCTGTTTGTAAAACTGTTCTGGAACAACAAAGCCACCATATTTTAAGACCAAAACTTGCTGATGAATAATTTGCAAGCAAAGAACAGGCTAAATGTCCTGGTTAAGAAAGCACTAGAAAATGCTTGCTCAGAAAAACTGATGAAGTGCAAGATCATATTGTGTTATCAAATTTCCTTACTTTGAATTCTCTTTAAAATAATGAGATAAAGAACCTTTTCCCATTAACACTAGTATGGTTTTTCCTCTCCTGCAAGCAACTGTACAGGTCACTTTTTGACTGGTGCTGATTTACGTAATCCTTATAAGCTTCTCATGTGACAAACAGTAGATTTGTTTTCAGGGGTGAATTCAGCTCCAATTGGGATGGAAGTGTGACGTTAGGGAAGTAAGAGGAAGGTCTGTGTGGAAACACAACCTCCCTCTGGCACAAGAGCTGGTACCCAGCGGTCCTGGACAATACTGCTGGGAGGCGCACAGACCTTATCCCTGCCTGGAAACTTGACATCCTGGAGGCACTGTACAGCTACTGCAACATTTATCAAGGAGATACGGTTATCCTGAAACTTTCCAAAAAGAAAGGATGCTTGAAGAGAAAAGAGGGTGAGAGTCCCGGACAGAGTCAACTTTCTGCATAGTAACTAGTAAGAGGCTGTGTTTTGGGTTTGTGCTGAGAAGGCTGATCACACACTGATGTTTATAGTTGTTGCCAGGACAGTCAAGGACTTTTCAGCTTCTCTGCTGTGCCAGGAGGACCTTTAGGTTTAGGACTGAGATCCAAATTGGCCAGTGGTATATTCCATATCATGCATGTCATGCCCAGTATATAGATGAGCATCTGTCTGGCAGTTCTCTCTCTCTCTCTCTCTCTCTGGGTCATTTCCCTCTGTCTCTGGGTCATCTCCCTCTCTTGGGGTCATTTCACACTCTTGGTTGGCTCTTGGTTCCTTGGATGGGGATTTTGGGACTCTCCTTGCTCCTGGATCATTAGCTGCGAGCAGATTGAACCTTGGTTATCACACGGTGAGCGGCTTCACCATGTATCACTCATTTGTATTTTCTATATTTTTATATATTACTATTATCATTATTATTTTTAGTTTTGTTGTAGTTTAGTTATTAAATCGTTCTTAGCTCAACCCAAGAGTCTCTTTTCCCTTTACCCCTTTAATTCTCTCCCCCTACCTTGGAAGTGGGGAGGGTGAGGGAGCAGCTGTATGGTGTTTGATCTGCCAGTGAGGGTCAAAACCACAACAATGAGCATTTTAGTATTTATTTAATAGCAACACCTACCCCAAAACAAATAGTAGACTCTGCTGCAATCATCCCAGTGAATATTTCACTGTGCGTGAAAAGCAGCAGTCTTTCATAGTCTCAGTAAATAAAAGAAGTGCTGGTTGTAAAACTGACTATTTTTTGCTATTCAAATCTTAACAGAGGTGGAGCTGAAGATCCTAAAAAGGGGAGTATCTGTCAGGAAGCTGAATGCACCCATTGAGGTGTTGCTCGTGGGGTGAGTGAGGCTGCAGGTAGCTGGGACTGGGGACCCGGTGAGGTGGGGATCAAGCCCCCAGTGGGGATCAAGCCATGGGGCCAGCCAGTTCCATGTCTGGGTGCAGCCCAGCTGTGGCAGCATGGGGCAGTTCAGCCCATTGGTGCAGGACAGGATCTCAGCTTGGGAGAGAATAAAAACTATCCTGTGAGTCTCATCCAAAAGACTACTGCAACCCTATCACCTCAAAAACTCTTTATTGTTTATCTATTGCTCTTATCTCTTGCCTGATCAATTGCCAGAGATCTGTAATGGTAAGAAAGTGCTGTGTTGTCCTGCATTAGTAGCAAGATTCAGTGCAGTAGGGTGAAATTTTCACCCTAAAATTAATCTAGGATAATTCCTGGGCTTTCATTCTTTCAGGGGTTTTAGCTGTTATTATTCTATCAGCTTCAAAGGAGATGCACAGTCCTGACTGCCATCACCATCACTAGGGCAGAAATGCACCCCTCATTTCTAACAGAATGGTTTCCATATTTCATCATAAAGTCTTCTTCTAGGAAACCCATCACTTGCACGATTTCACTCAGAATTATAAAACCTGTGAGAAGGGGTATCTCTCAGAACCTATTTTTTTTTTCTAATCCATAAATCAAACAAAGCAGAAAATAAGAGGTGAGGAAAAACTTTAATTCAGTATTACATTTCCATGGTAATAGAAAAACATTCACTGTTCAACATTATAGAACACAAACTGATCTAGTATGTGCAGTTTGCCAGACTTTGCTACGTGATGTGTTAGATCTCTTACACATCTCCGGATCAAGTCAGAGGCATGTAAACCCTCCACCATACTTCAGAGAAGTTTGACATGCCAATAGGGAGAAGGTAGCTAAAATAATGGCAATCTCTACTTTAGAGACAGGTCTGTGCTGCCATCCAAATCAAAGGTGTATGTAGAGCAAATAATGGTGAAGGTGTTTATCTGGGCACGTTTCGTGAAGGTCTTTGTGTCTTTGCGAGGAGCTGTAGGAAGAGCAGATGCACTCAGAGAGAACGCAGGAGTATTGGCATGGCAAGGGAAGCTCTGACACAAAAACTAGGGAAAACAAGAGATAAAACACCAGGGGGTGAGCATTAATTGACAGAACATTCCTTGCATTAGTTTAGACATCAGAAGAACAGAATTTAGCTTACTCTTGGTGAGGAAAGTGAACAAGTAATGAGAATGAAATATCCTGGATTCACACCTTTAACAACCTGCAGAATACCACAGTTCATGGATGCCTCAAAGCACTGCTGGATTCACAGAAACGTAGAATGGTTGATGTCGGAAGGGACCTCTGGAGGTTATCTGATCCAGCTCTCTGCTCAAGCAGGAACATCTAGAGCCCATTGCCCAGGAGTGTGTCCAGATGGCTTTCGAGTATCAACATGAGTAGACACTCCACAACATCCCTGGGCAACCTGTGCCAGTAATTGATCACCGTCACAGTGAACAAGTGTTCCCTCATGTTCAGATGGCATCTTCTGAGTTTCCATTTGTGACCATTGCTCCACTGGACACCACTGAAGAGAGCCTGGCTCCATCCCCTTTGCACCCTCCCATCAGTTATTTACATGCACTGATGAGATCTCCCCTGAACCTCCTCTTCTCCAGGCTGAGGAGTCCCAGCTCTCTCAGCCCTTCCTCATAAGAGAGATACTCCAGTCCCTTCATTGTCTTAGTGGCCCTTTGCTGGACCCTCTGCAGTATGTCCATGTCTCTCTTCTACTGGGCAGCCCAGAACCGGACCCAGCACTCCAGATGTGGCCCCACTGGTGCTGAGCAGAACAGGATCACCTCCCTCGACCTGCTGGCCGCACCCCTCCTAGTGCAGCTCAGGGAACCGTTAGCTGCCTTTGCAGCAAGGACACATTGATGTGTTCAACTTGGCATCCACCAGGCACCCCTAGTCCTTTTCTGCAAAGCTGACTTTACCTTACAACTTGGCAAAGCCAGTGCTGAGTGGCAAAGCCTGCAACAGTGATGGTCACGTACTGCATGCAGAGACACTAACACGGCGGAATAGGCTGGCAGGGAGACAGGCTGCCACGTACCACATTGCAAGGTAAGGACCTAAATTTAGCGTGTCTGAAAACTGAATTGAAGTTCGAGAATTGTATGTCATGCCACTGTAACAGTGTGTACCAGTAAGAATTTCCTTTACAGCCCCTACAGTCATTAATTTCATGTATGGAAATTTTGTGTGGGCCAGAACTGGAGAAGAGCTCGAATTATGCTTCAGCCAGATCTTGTGCTGTATTATTATCCTTGCTCCATTATTGTCTAAATGCAGAGCATGTTCTGGAATCACAACTGTACTCCTGTGCATCTGCAGACAAAAAGTCAGGGGAGAAAGAGTAGTTATGTGGCTATTTTAAAAATTCTGTGAACACTGTTCTTTCAGACAGAATTCATAAACCATGACTTCTTATCTTATATTCATGAAAAGAATACCACCAGCACGTATATGAGAGATTTAAAATCTTAATCAAAATTCGAGATTTTCATGTAATTACATTACAAGAAATTCCATAAAATTAAGTAAGTAATTTATCACTTACATGATAACAGCCAGAATTCGAGTCTCCAAAGTGGATTGTAAAATCTGTTTTCATTTGGACATTTTAAGCAACAAGAAATAACTTTTTAACCTACGATACGGTAATATTGGGTCCTGTTATGATCTTCCTGATTCTCCAAAACATAGGCAAACGGCATGTATTAATTGGATTGGGACGAACTAAAGCTGAGAGAGGAAAGGGGAAATACTAACATATGCAACAACATATGGATCATGAAAGAGCATATGCTTATAATAATAAAATGATGCTTCTGGTATTTAGAAGTTCTGCGGTAAAGACTGAGTGTGCAGAATTCAAGGCCCCTGATGCAAAATTGAACCCTCATATATGTTAAGCATAAGAGTCTTACAGCATATAGAAATGACTCCTTCAACTGACACAAAAAGACTGGTTCGTAGAGATTTAGGGACGCAGAGAGCAGCCTGCACATAGAAGAACTGAAACGAGGAACCCATCTGTCTAGTAATAGGTGTATCATAATGGTGTATCATAATCGCATGAGCTTCTGTGACCAGACACTGGCAACTTGGATTTGTCACTGTCTGTTCCCAGACAGACCTTCTACCAGCTCACAACAGTGGTCTGCAGAACAGCAAACAGCAGAGACAGCAGAACAGCTTTCCCTCCCTTAATACTTCATCAAAGCAGTTGGTCTGATCTGGTTAGGCTTACAAGAAAGGGAAGTGTACTTTAGATATTTGTGATTTTTTTCTTGATAGCACTGTGCAGTATGAATGGGACTTTATAACTTGTACACAGAATCACAGAATGGTTTGGGTTGGAAAAGACCTTAAAGATCATCCAGTTCCACCCCCTTCCATGGGCAGGGACACCCTCCACTAGCCCAGGTTGCTCAAAGCCTCATCCAGCCTGGCCTTGAACCCCTCCAGGGATGGGGCATCCACAGCTTCTCTGGGCAACCTGGGCTACTGCCTCACCACCCTCACAGCAAAAGCTTCTTCCTAATGTCTAATCTAAATCTACCCTCTCAGAGCATATACCCGTTACCCCTTGTCCTCTCACTCCACTCCCTGATGCAGAGTGCCTCCCCATCTCTCCTGTAGCCCCCTTCAGGGACTGGAAGGCTGCTATTAAGTCTCCTCGGAGCCTTCTCTTCTCCAGGTTGAACAATCCCTACTCTCTCTGCCTGTCCTCGTACGGGAGGTGTTCCAGCCCTCTGATCATCTTCATGGCTCTCCTCTGGACCCGCTGCAGCAGCTTGATGTCCTTCTTGCATTGGGGGCCCCACATCTGAACACAGTACTCCAGGTGGGGTCTCACGAGAGCAGAGTAGAGGGGGAGAATCACCTCCCTTGACCTGCTGCTAATGCTTCTCTTGATGCAGCCCAGGACACGGTTGGTTTCTGGGCTGCAAGCGCACACTGCCAGCTCATGTTGAGCTTCTCATCCACCAATACCCCCAAGTCCTTCTCCTCAGAGCTGCTCTCTATCCATTCTCTGCCCAGCCTGTATTTGTGCTTGGGATTGCCTCGACCCATGTGCAGGACCTTGCACTTGGCCTTGTTAAATTTCATGAGGTTTGCATTGTCCCCGCTCTCTAGCCTGTCCAGGTCCCTCTGGATGGCATCCCTTCCCTCCAGCGTGTCCACCACACCACACAGCTTGGTGTCATTGGCAAACTTGCTGAGGGTGCACTCCATCCCACTGTCCATGTCTCCAACAAAGATGTTAAACAGCACTGGTCCCAGTACCGACCCCTGCAGAACACCACTTGTCACCGGTCTTGTACATCACACAACCAGCTTGTAATCCGTCAATGGTGTGAGTAGAACTTGATTACCAAAATGAAGTTTTTACCTAAAGGATGGTGAGGCAGCTTCACAATGAACCTGTGTGGCTACAAAGAAGTAGCTGAGCAGTTACATCTTCATAAGAACATGGGTATAGTTTATTTATCCGTTTTTTTAGTCTGGTCCATATATTTCCTGTTAAAGTTGTTCATGCATGAAGAAATTTGCTCACAGACTGTAGTTCTGGTTTGTCAAAAGTATTTTCAAAGCCAAACAATGGAGCAAAGCCAGGAGAGAGCGCTCGCAGAGTCATCAGTCATTTCTACATGTCTATAAATGGTTTCTGCTCCTGACTTCTGAAATAAATCTGTCCAATTGGCTATATAAATCGACAGGAAGGTGATTTGAATATTCTATCTATCTGCCATATATAAAACATGTGCTAGGTGTTTCAGTTGTCTCCAGAGTCACGCTGCTGTTTGTCTTGGCAAATTACTTCCTTCAGCTCTGCATTGACTCTCTTTTCTTTTTAGGGTCAACAGAAAATCCTGGGCATGGGTGAGAGCACCTCTAAAAATATCTAGCCTTAGCTAAAAGGAGTGTTAATCTGGGGGAGATGTGTGAAAGACAAGACAGATAGGGAGAGAAGGTGCAGACACAAAATGAGCCAAGGCTTAGTGTTAGGGGGGCAATCGATTGGCAGCCACACATGTGTAGCCCGTTTTGCTCTCTAAAGCAATTAGCCTAGGAAAATCCAAGCAGGCTCCTTCAGGAGGGAGGCAGGGAGCAGCAGGTACTGCTCCAGGCCATGGCAAGCACCGTGGGTTTGCTGCTGATGGTGGTGGTGCAGGACTGGCTTTAAAGTTCCCCTCACCCCAAATCCCCCCGCCAGCCTGCAGGCAACACTTTCACACAGCTCAATCACTGCTGGAGCACATTCAAATAACAAGAGCCAGGACAACACAGCTGAGAGTATTAGCAAGAAGAGTGCTAAAAACCAGTGCTCTATGAGGGGTTAATTAACAAGGTGAACCACAGCAGCAATCTGGGCAGAAGGCTAACAAGATACTATATGTTCTCTAGAAATAACTGTAAACAATGCATTTGGGTTACTACACAGCACTGGAGGCAGAGAGAAATTGACTGACTAGATTTCTAGTATTACAGAGCTCGTGTGTGATAAAGCTCAAAAGAAATTTAAATAACTGCTGGGAAAATACAGGATTCTGCTGCAGAAATATTTTGCTGGTGCCAACCACAGTGGCAGAAGTGCCGCTGCAGGCATCTCCTGTTAAGGAGAACAAGGACAGCATTTCTGGGTGGAGACAGACAGCCTGAGAGATTTGATGCAGAGAAGTCAGATAGGAGACCTCCTCACTGTCTCCTCCTGGAAAGGTGGTGTGAGCTTCTCATGAAATCTTCATCGCCTGCCAAGACAGAAATCAAAACAGTGACTGTGGCACCACTGGGCAGTTTGTAGGCAGAAGCTGGCTCTGACTGAGGACTGGTGAGATTGAACCCCAGGAGTCATTGCCAGTACCGGATGCTCAGTAACTATGGATTTCAATCTCCTCTCTTGGGTGCATTATTCCCTCAGATGTTATGCCTGCTTGAATTTTATATGCGACGCTACCAATCACTCTCCACTGTCCTGTTCTTCACATCTCTGTGAAAGTCTGTCCTTTAGGACACAGGGGCTGTTCGGTCTGTGACCTAATCATAGGTGCTTGGTGCTTCTCACAAAGGAGTGCAAAGTGCTGTGCTCTGAAAAGAGGTCTTGAGTTTTCCCATCTCAAAGGGATTTGAGGTGTCTAAATACCTGGGTGGGGCTGGTTGACCTCACTGGTGGAGGTGAGACATCTCATCTGGGTGAGTGCTCGCAGTGCTGCAGAGAGAGAAGGGGAATCCTGCTCCAGTAGAAATAAATGTGTCCATGTGAGCAGATTTTAATTTGCTTCTCTCAGGTCTTTACAGCATGAAAGGAAATGCTCATTTGGACCTGCAATAGGGGTAGGCAGATTGCAAAGTCAATTGAATAGTTTCTGTGCTAATTGAGGTATGCACAGGATCAAAATAAGTGCAGTGTCACGTCTATTCTTTTTTATATATATAATTAATTCTTTATTTGTCTGTTTATTTAGGTTTATTGAATGTTCACCGAGTGCGTTAGTGAGCTGTATGAAATGTAGTAACTGACAATGTGCATCTCTGACAAAATGTTATCAGATTGTTTAATAGCTTCCACCTTCTTGGAGCTGAGGCATCTTTTGTCTTCTTCCCAAAGTAATCTCAGAATAAGCAAATAGGAAGTAAAAAGAAAGGCAAAGTTATTTACAAGCCATCAAATTGCATTTCATCTAGAATCAGCTACACGAGACTGCCCATATACTTAAAATTAGGTGTGGACAAGGGCACAGCTGGGTTTAGGCCTTGAAAGTATCATGTACGCTCCAAAAACCTCTCACTGTTGAAGTTGCTGCATTTTCCCAAAACACAGTTCAAGCTTTAGGCCAGAGAAAGAAATCATAACTCTGCAATGCACTGATTGCAACGCTCAGCTGAAAGCAGGGAATAGTGCAGGAACCGTCTCTGCTGGGAGAAAAAGTTACTGCATTATGTCCAGAGGCTGGTAAAAATAAAACGTCCAAGTATCTCTTAGTACAGAAATTGTAACCAGAAGTTCTTGTTCAGTGACCCTCCATTAATTATGTCATTTGGCCCATGCTTATTGAATTAAACTTCTGCAACTTCAAGAAGTCAGAAAGGTAAATAACACTCCCAACTTGATAGTGCAGTGGTGACGGTGCTCACCAGTGATGTAACAAAACCAGGTCTGAAGCCTCACAAAGCAAAGAGAGATCTCAGTCTGTTTCCCACTTCTGATGGAGTGCTTGAGACAGGATCCCAGCTGGGCCAGCGTGAGGAGGTGAATTTACCCGCATGATGTCTTTCAAGTGATACCAGTGAGTTTTACATGTCCCATCCTAGAAATGAAAACATTCATCCCAGGTGCATCGCAGTGAAGGACGCATAAGCAATTATCCCTTGTCTCCTTGTGCTTTATCAAGGCTTGCTCTCAGTCCAAAACCTTTTGTGATTCCTGCCAAGTCAGGTATGACTGCTGTCATGTAGTAGCACCAAAAGTCCCTCTTTGGGACTAGAACACCATTGAGATATTTCCCCCGGAAACACAAAGGAAGAAGCTGTCGCTGCCCTGAAATGCCCCCAGCCTACGGAGTCAGAAACCCAGGAAGCAGCTCAGCACCTTGGTGCATTGTGTCTATTTGCATTGAGTAGATGCCGTCTCAAAACATTTTCATCAGTATGATTTGTCTGTTTGCAGTGGATTCAGGCATCATAGGCAGGATTTTCTCTCTCAGGTATGATTAGACAGGTAAAGAAGCAAGCATGAACTGGAGTGTGTAATTTTGTTATATTCTTAGTGTGCACATAGTAAGAATTATGCACAAGATACACAACAAGAACTAGCCAGAGACTCCAAAATACATCATCTGGACCTAAATATTAGCCCTTACTTCTCTTAAGCAGGCCTAATCAAACGCTAGTATTTGACATCTCTTTCTTCCTCTCCTCCCTGTGGTTTTCATAATTAGAAGTCTTTTTTTAAGGGAAATGTGCACTTTCAGACAATGTTTCTTTAACTATGTATGTAGTACATACCCTCCTTTCCTGTTTGTTTCTGAATATGCTACTTAACTGCGAGTTTGCTTTTTCTCCTGTTTTGCTTCCCAAACCATACTGTAAATTATGTGCTCCCCAAAACTTTTTTTCAAAGTACGAACTGATATAAAGATCACAGACTTACAGATGGGCCTACGCCTACAAACTTTAAAGCTGTTCCTCTAAGACATTTAAGCAGTTATTCTGAGTCTCTGAATAACCTCTATGGCTGGGTAAATGCCCTGAGGATGCATATCCAAATAGCTGTTCTTTTGCTTATGCTGCCTGAAGCAAATCCCAGAAAGGAGCTTAATATTAATAATAAACCAAAGTTTCAAATCACAGCGTCGGACCCTGCTTGTGCAATGAAGCCCTGCGATGAATGTCTGGAGAGCAGCCACCTCCACAACAGTGGGGTGAATGCAGCAGCACCAGCCGGCTCTGGCTCTGCCCCAGCTGCACCTGCCCCCTCGCTGGTCTGTTCCATGCAGCACAACGTGTTTTTCCCGAGGAAGGCTGTAAGGTGAGTTAGTGGGTTCCTGTCCTGGCTCAGGCTGCCTGGAGGGGTAGGCAGAAAGGGGTGCAGGTGCATGCCTTCCCTGGGGGCCCTGCGCCAGCCTCCCGTGAACGCTAGCTCTCAGACTGTCTCCAGGCGGCTGCCAGGGATGGGTGCCCCATAAGCGTAGGGTACTCCACAAGCGCTGTGGCTGTGTGCACCCCCTGGCTCCAGCCAGAGGTGGGAAGACCCACAGTCACTCCCCATCTGCAGGGCATGGATGCTGAAGCAGCACTTTTTGAAATACTTTCTGCTTTGCCCTGGGTCAGCTGGTTTCCTGGACATGTGCAGCCAGCAGCTCTCGTCAGCCGATGAAACCTTGCTCACAAACTGTCACCTTCTCCTCAGCAGCAAATGCCTCTGTCTCAGGTGTCTGGCTTGAGAGTCTTCATCAAAAGGGCAGTGTCTGGATGCATTAGTATGTCCCTCTTGAAAAATCAGACCCATTTATGAAATCCCAAACTGGCCACATGTACAAACATTGCATCCAAACCAGTGCCCACTTCAGGTATAATTCATCCGGACAGACCAGAAAGAGTCACTTTGGCTGGGCAGTATTTCTTCCATGTCAAATACATTCCAAAGTATAAATGCAGCTGAGGTCTTACCAGTACTGTGTTTAGTGTTATAGACTTTGCAGTGTGCTGAGCCTCTTCCTGGTTTTGAAAGGATCCCAAACAGCAATCTTTAATCATTTCTCTTTCCACTCTTCTCCTTATCAGCTGTCTCCACACATCAATTCCCTCTGAACGTTTGTCCTCTATTTTTATCACGTACAATATTTGTCTCGACTTGCTTAGATTGCAAGCTCTCTGAGGAAGGAAATGTGCTTTATCTGCTTGGAAGAAATGGTTGTGGAAATGTATGACACTGTATAAATGCTTTGTAATACTAACAACACAAAATGTGGGTGAAGTTTGTGCGGTTTGTGGTTAGTAGATTTTATGGTGACTAAGTCCTTTCTATCACTTGAGATGACAAACACATTTTTTTAATGCTCTCAAGGCATCTCAACCTCCTCCTTCTGCTTCGTGTATTATCACAGCAAGATAAGGCAATATGTCTTTTTTATTTTTCTTTTTTTTAGTGTGGGAGGCTTGGGGGGAGGAGGGAATGTTGCATCTGAGCTGAATGGATCAGCAGAAATCACCCAAGAGCATTTTTAAGTGTTAACGATAAGACAGAAATATCAAGACAGAAGGCCTGAGGCCATGTTTTATTGACCCCACTGTAAATCAGGAGTCAATTTTCTAGTGAAAAATTGTCTAGTGTAAAGTAGTGTCAGGCCCATAAAGACCTGAACTGTAGGCAAAGGTTGCAAGGGGCAATGATAGAGAAAGGAGAATGGTAGGAGAAAGAAAAGAAATGTGAAATATCCACTACAATAAACCTTGCTGGAAGCTTACACAATAAGATTGATGAATTGGAGGTGTATCTATCGCAGGAGGGGTACTGTATCATTGGTATTGCCAAAGCATAGCACAGCCAAAAAATGACGGGCTTAGAAGCACTGAGGAGCAGAACTTACAGAAAGGATAGACCAGCCGACATGGGTGGTACGACATTACCACCAAAGAATAATTCCATATCTGATGAAAGAATATTAGGGCTTTACCTGCCACTGAAGAACCCAGCTGAAGTTCTGAGAAGAAGGAGGACCACACTGAATCGAGTTTCGGTTAGTTCTTAACAGAAGCTCATGTGAAATTACTGCTCCTCCCCAAGCTTTTAACACGTCACTGTCATGGTTCATTCTTCAGTTATTCCCTGCGTAATAGTTTGTGCACAATGCAGTAGTAATTGAAGGATGTTGACTTAGATGGTGCTTTAGGAACTGAAGTTTCCTTACTATCGTGCATTTTCCACAATTAAAAGACAGTCTGCCTACGCCAACAGGCGGATGTCTATCATACGGTATTACTTGGATACCCCTGCAGAAAGCTGATAGCACAAAGCCACTAACTTGGATGAACATTTTTTTGGGAAGATATATCTTCTCTGTGCCTCGATATCAAGAGTTGGAGAATCAGCCACTTATTTTCCTGGTATTTTGTGCTAGAATTCAGCAATCTGATGTTTAAAAATACGATGACTTTAGATTTCACGTCCTCTACTTCCCAGTAATTAGTTCTTGTTGTGTCCCTGGTTTCATTAGTAATTGTCCAAAAGCTCTGACTGACAGCACTAGAAATGTCAACTGTATATTTAAAATCCCATTTTGTACATGTGGAAAATAAGAAAATTTGTCTTTTAATCCTCAGCAGTCTATTTCATACCTGTTCAGGCAAGTATTTCCCTGGGGAGATGCAGTTTCAATTTTCCATCTATTCCAGAGGCCTTTGGCCTCTTCATGGAGTCAACAAACAACAGGGCGTGTGCATGATGTGAAACACTACGACGGAACCAATAAACTAATTGTACATCAGACAGGAGCGATCTTTGCTGGTGTTCAGTCTGACATTTTCAGAATCAGTGTCTCTCTGGCAAGTGACACTAAGCTCAAAATACAGCCTTGTTATCAGTCCCCTAAGCCAGCCACTCCATTAACAATTTTTATTTATCTATGTATTATGCTACTACTGCTATTTATAGTGCCTACAAATCGTGTTTTTACTATCAATTTACTCCCTTTACTAATTCTTCAGTGTGTCTGTAACTCTTCTTGACTTCTATCCTAAACCAGCTCTACCACAACACCCTTTTTCTTTTCACCTACAGGCTCAAATTTTCAAGGTACAGGGGCAAGACTTTGCAGGGATTTTTCTAGTGTCAGGTTTGTTTGCCTGTAGCCCCTGGTACATCCAAAATGCAGAGGAGGATTTACACGAACACTTATCCTTGCATGCTTCCCATTAGTGTCTACAAACGTGGATTTTGCAAGGTTAATTAGATAGGGATTGAGACATACAGGCACTTGAAACCAAGGATAAGATTCAAATCATATGAATCACCTGTGAGTTCTTTTGGACGATGACTTTGAGAGATCGTGCTCAGGAGTAAACAGAGGGTACCTCCAAGCAGCCAAATCTTGCTCCTGGGTGTCTGTCTGTAGTAACTGAGTAGATACTCTCACTTTCTCTAAATATGCACCCTGCAGATAGACACACGCCACTGCTCAAATAAATCAAGGGAAAGTGGCAAGCTGACGGGCCACCAGAAAGCACAGCATCCGTTTCCCAACATACCTTTACCTCAGGTGCTCCTGCTTATTGGGAAAGCAAATGGAGAATTCTGCTCATGAACTGCCAGCACGGAGGAAAACTTATCTTACTCTTTGGGAAGGTGTCTGTATACACCAGTCTAATCCGTTCTTGCCTCCGGCTCCTACAGTGCAGCCTGTATCAACAGATCATGCAGATTTTTCCTCCTGCAGCTCCGAAAGCAAGCTTCTGTGCATGATGCACATGGATTTGAGGGGAAGGCTTGCTCCAGAGGTTAGGACGTTTTAAAAGGTTTTGGACTTGCTCCTACTGAGAGATGTGGCAAAATAGCCTTTGATTCCTGGGGAGATAAGATAAAGCCCAAAATATACAGCAAATAAATTAATGCAGAAATTAACTGCAGAAACGCAGAAATTAAATGCATGACAAACTGCAGCTCCCTCCAGTGATAACTTGGTGGGGTGATGACATACTATGTCAGGCCCATTCTTACATGGGTTTCAGATGAACAAAAATGGTTCACTGTCCTCCCCAAAACTGTACAGACAAGTATCAGCGCACATAAGAGTCTTGTTCCAAAAGGGGGAAAATTATCGTACAGCAACAGGAAGAGAAGTAGTGGGGGGTTTTCAGCATAATTGCTGCAACCAGGAATTATTCCCCCTTGCCCTGAGCAATGCATACATCCAGGTACTCCAAACTGATGTTCCAGTGGGTTGTGGTTATGACCCTCTGCTGTTCCATTCTCTCCAGGTTTAGCTACCCGTGGTTTCCCTCGCGCAGCCCGATTGCCTGCTCCCCGGGGCTGGCAGCAGTGACACGGCATTTTTCTGCTGTTCTGGCTCAGCAGCTCAAAGTCACTCTGCGGAGGAAGAGAGCTCTCTGATGCATGGCCCTAATTCTTATCATTCCGTAACAGCACAATATTATCAAAGAAGGAATTTTCTATGATTAGCAAAAAAAGGCAAAAACTGTGGTCATTAGCATTATCAATACACCGAAGCAAGAAAACAGTGCAAAACTACAAAGAGTGTTTGTTTTTGTGTCACTGAGCATTACGGAAAAATAAGCTTCCTCTGTTATTAGATAGCTCATGAATAAATATGTTATTATGGCAGGCATCGCACGCTTGCTATGTTAAACACAGACTTCAAGTCATTGTTCTTAAGACCACGAGTTTCAAGTTATGTGATGGTTTTATGCAGAATCAGCTTAAAGAGAGAGGGAATTGCATGAGCAGCAAAATAGTTTGCTCTCTGCCAGAGGTGCTGATTTGCATCAGTCCCTGAAGCAAAGTTGACCCCTGGGAAATAGGAATTCGCTCTTTGGTAAAATTCCTGCAAGAAGAATTGCCTTCCATGCCTTCCGGCTTTTTCTTCTCAAGATCAGGGATATCTGTAAATAAAAATTTATACTTAAACCATATCCACAGTGCAGTTTGCATTGTAATGTAGAGATACTTCAGTAAGCCTTTAAAAAAACTCGTTCGGCTTCTAAAAGCTGTCTGCTGCGGTTTAATCTGGTTTTCAGCTCTGTAGAGGTCTTCTGTGGGTACCAAAAAGAGCCAGCCTGGAGCTGAAATGCAGATTAAGCTGGGGCAAGAGGGAACGCTTCCAGGACTCTGGGTAGCATCTCGGTGCTTATCCTTGCAGAAAACTCTGACTCTGCATCCTTGGCATCCCCTCCTCTGGGAGGTCACCTGCATTGTTCTGCTCAGGAGCAAAGGCGTGATGCCTCAGCACCAGTCCTGAGGTTCAGGGAGGGGTGGCTGCATATTTATGTTCAGCTCTGCTAATTGTGCCTTCCTTCTTTCAGGCCGATAAACACAGGCACATCAAAATGAGAGGAGGGAAAGTATATGTAAAAAAAAGCAGGACAAACTGATTAACACGAAAGAAGTAATTTATGAGCAATCAAAAAAAAAAAAAGCCACGTGAGGAAGATTGTAATGAGCGGAAGGCTTACACATGGTTTTCTTTCCATAGGAGCAAGAACATCCAACACCACTCAAAAGTACATTTCATCAGGGCTCGCTCGTTTCCATTTTTTAACATACAATGTTACGCTTTCTCCTACGCTTTTGGAGGGACTGCAAAATTATGTTATCACCTTTCTCGAAGTCCTGCTTAAAAATTCTCCTCTGCCTCTGTGTGGTGTCAGGGCAGCAATTGGTATTGCTATTTTCTTGGGTTGAATTATGTTTGTTGTCTGTACTAGCCTGAAGAGTCTTTGTGAATTATTTGTAACAAAATGTCGAATTTCACACCTCTTATTTCTTTCCTTTTGGAGACTGAAGAAGGTATCAGCAATTTCTCCATGATATGCATCACTCTGGGCAGCAGCCTCATACCTGACAGTGAAGCTGGTGCTGCCTGCGATCCCCAGTTCACCCAGCAGCTCTGCACTGCTTCATTTTGGTGGAGCAATCTTTTGCAAGATTTCAAGTCATACCCACGTTTTTCTTTAGCTTTGTATGTCTTCAGGTTCCTTGTGGCTCTGGCACTGGTCTCCAACTGGTGGGTGTTCTTGCTTTCATTTTTGTGTTGACTGAAACACCAAGAGAGGAGGATTTGCACTTCCCTGGTGCTGCTCTGAAGTGCAGCAGGCGCTGACTGGGCTCTCACTGTGCACTGCTTCCTGAGGCTTCCCCGGGCGAACGGCTCTGTGCCCAGCCTTTGTGAGTGCTCACTGTCCCTTGAGTGGTGAGAACATGGATTTATTGATATTTCTAAAAATTGCTGGGCTTTTTGTGCCTAGCCTGTGGCCTGAGCAGCTAGCACTTGGGCAGGTAGCTCAGCCCTAGCAGAAGGAGAGGTAAGCAGTTCTCAGACAACCAGGTTGTATTTTTCGAGAAGCACAATGTACTTTGCACAAAGGACTTTTTTTCTGTGTCATGTATCCAGATTTTATACCTGTCTTGACCTTCTGTCTTTGGCACATGCAATACACTTAAGCAGCTCCATCCATAGTGCTGTTCTTTTGAGGCCAATATAAAACATAGCAATAATGACTTTCAAATTTTTCTTAAAAAATTATTTCATAATACCTTAACATTTGACTTCCTGTTACCTTCAAACCAAATTCTGTCTCCTTTTGAAGGTTTCTCTTTACATTGAGAAAAAGTCTGGGAATATGCCATCCCAGACACCTGCTAAGAGCCTTAATCACCCTCTGCAGGCTCATCCTGCAGCAGCTCTGACAATCAGTAATCCATGTTTTGGCTGAGACCAGACAGGTTTTGGTTTTGGGTTTTTTTTTTGGTTTTTTTTTTTGGTTTCTTTTTTTGTTTTTTAATCAGATTGACCTGGACATCATTTTGCTCAGGTCTTTGCTCCACTGCATTCCTGCCAAGTGCTTTACAAGTGCCTGCCCCCTCCAAAGCCTCGCTAATTTGTATGTTATCTGTGTAAGGCTTTGCCTCCCCTGGGAAGGGAGAGCAGCCACCAGCCAGCCTACCCTCCTGCCTCCCGCAGCACATTTTGCAAAGGCGTGCAGGGATGTTGCAGATTTTTTTCACAGTGTGGTTTGGAGGGTCCCTCACATGAAGCATATCTTAACACAGACAAACATACTGAAATGCCATTTCACCAGAACCTGGTTGCACCCTTCCCCTCACCCCGCCTGTGTTCACACCCTTTTTAAAGCCCTATGCAGTCAGCCATCCAGAGAAGCAAAACGATACAACCTGTACCTGCCAACCCTGGAGCTATATTTGTGGCCCTATACATTCATGCTTTTAGGGAAGCATCACTGAACACCTCCAAGGGGCGGCGGTGCTGTCAGACATGCTCCGTTCTGTGCCCTCCTCCTGTCACTTCCCATTGAACCTCTGACTCTTGCTGATGCTCCTGGGGTTTATTATTCTCCAGTTCAGTGAGATCTTGCTTTCAGGCTAGACGTTAGCTCATCCTTCCATGGCAATCCAGTGAGGACAATGAAATATAGCAATTACAAACAGAAAGGTAGAAGGGAGAAGTGTTCCGTTTCCTTGGCATGCCCTTCCAGTTTTCAGCAGCTGGCAGCTTAGTGGCACCCTGGGCTGGAGCTTGTCTCTGAGTTATCATGTTTACTAGCCAACAACAGACCTGTGTTAACAAATTCATCTATCACTTTTAAAAACAAATTTATACTTCTGGCTTCTAGACTGCAGTGATTAGTCCCACAGTTATGTTGTGTGGTTTGTGCAAAAGAACTGCCTTGTGCTTGCTTCAATGCACGACCATTGCAGTGGTGCCCTCTAGGTTTTGTCTCCAGTGCGATAAGGGACACAGCAAACCCACATGCCTCAACCAAGGGTTAGCCAGCTGACTGAGGGAGGTGATCCTTCCCCTCTGCTCAGCTCTGCTGATGCCACACCTGGAGTGCTGTGTCCAGCTGTGGGCTCCCCAGTACAAGGGAGACATGAACAAACCTGAGAGAGCCCAAGGAAGGGCCACTAAGATGTTTGAGGGACTGGAGCACCTGTGACTCGAAGAAAGGTTGTGAGAGCTGGGGCTGTTCAGCCTGGAGAGGAGAAGGCTCGGGGCTCAGGGGGGATCTCATCAAACCTGATAGAAGGGTAGAGAAGACAGTCTTCTTGAGAGCTCATGGTAATAAGTCAGGAGGCAATGGACACAAGCTAGAGCATGAGAGTGGTTAAGCGCTGGGGCATGTTGCCCAGAGAAGCTGTGGAATCTCCATCCTCAGAGATTTCAACAATTAGCTGGGAAAGTCCCCGAGCAACTTTGTCTGTTTGGACCTGATTTCAGCAAGGGGCTGGCCTTGGTGACCTTCAGAGATCGTTTCCAACCTGAATTATTCTGATTCTGCAAACGATCATTTTCTACTTAAGTCTTCAATCCCATCCATGATTCATAGACTCATAGAATCATAGGATGGCCTGGGTTGAGGACCTTAAAGATCATCTAGTTCCAACCCCCCTGCTGTGGGCAGGGTTGCCAACCACTCCAGCAGGCTGCCCAGGGCCCATCCAGCCTGGCCTTGGATGCCTTCAGGAATGGGGCACCCACAAGATTCCAAGAGCTCTTGCTTATTTAACTGGTCCTCCTGCAGCAGTCACTCAGTACCTTGCTGCCCATCTTTGTGTAGTTTCTAGTTCTCCATTTTGAGATGGGGTGACGTGCAGCCACCAGTATCTTAGCCCTGAAAAAATGAGTCTCTGTTTCTGCAGAGTTTGAGCTGGTGTTGGTCTCTTTTTGGCACGGGCACTATTTATGATCAGTTTCAGTGAGCGCTTGGCTCCCATAAATAAAGACATGAAAATTTACAGTCACAGAACAAAGCCAAGTCCTCCTTCTCTTCCCGAGCGTGCTAACAGCTTGTTTCTGCTAGAACCCACAGCACATTAACCACCAGTCTTCAGTTTTAACCTCACAACTGCAAGAGGACGTGAAAATATTCTGCATGGAGGCATTCACGTACAACTTTTTTGTGCTTTCCAACTCTGAATACTTCATCAGCTTCTTTCACTTGTCGTGAGAAGCTGCACATCAGAGCTATCACGTGTCTTTGCACACTGGCAATCACCAGGTGCCAAATGAGGCTGGGTGCCTACACACCCATTTCACTTGGAGGAACCACGGCACTTCCTCTGTTCTGTAAAGGCATCCTACTAGACGTGGTTTCAAACTTTCTATGAGATACTCATACACCTTATTGTGCTTCCTTTTCTCCCACATATCATATATATAGGACTCCAAGGGCAGAGTTTAACTCAAGGCTATGACATGTAAGTGCAGTCAACTGCACAGATGTGTTCACAGGCACAGTAAATGTTGCAGTACCCAGTGGGACATTGAAGGCCTTGCTACAGTTGCCTGCACATGAGTGTTAAATGCCTTTTGGGATTCCCTAGCACAGCCCACCTGGTGTGCAGCAGCTAGTTCACTGGGGTGAGATGTCACCGTAGAGCTCGTGTTGTTTTGACCTGCTTCATGCAGACGCCTCAGATGTCCTAAGGTGTCTCAGATACCACTCAGTTCTTGTGTGTTAGCAACTATCTCTAGCCCTTGATCAGCTAAATTGCTTTCTGGGCTCCACTTTTACTGGTGGCTTGGTTCAGTTTGTCCACAGAAGGTACCAAGGGATGCTGGAAACACACTGGCTTTGACTGCCAGTCCAGTGAGGATGCCTAGTGAGAAAATGCCACTGTCACGATCACAGAATCACAGAATCACAGAATGTTAGGGATTGGAAGGGACCTCGAAAGATCATCCAGTCCAATCCCCCTGCCGGAGCAGGAACACCTAGATCAGATCACACAGGAACGCATCCAGGCGGGCTTTGAATGTCTCCAGAGAAGGAGACTCCACAACCTCTCTGGGCAGCCTGTTCCAGTGCTCTGTCACCCTCACCAGAAATAAGCTTTTTCTCATATTCCAGTGGAACCTTCTGTGTTTGAGCTTGAACCCAAGTTTTGTTTACATATTGATTTAAATCCTTCTGAAACCATGCATCAATGAAGAATTACGTCTTTTTACACATATTCAGCATTACAAAGTAATTAAACCATCCTCTTTTCTTACTTTTGCCTTACATGAGAAGAACATTCTTAAAGACAGGAATCATGGGGCAGATGTTCCTACCAGCTCTGTCCTGTACTCTCCTAGCAGTTCCCTTCCACCCTGGAATATATCCCCACACCACCTCTTTGAGTATCTAGTTCCCAGCTTCTCAAATGAGTGCAAGCTCTTAATCAGACCAAAGGACAGACATCTTTCCAGCAGAGGAACACAGACATTTCCCCTGTGTCTAAGCCTTTTTCCAACTGTTTTTTTTCCTTGCAGTTCCCATGCCACTTTAGAGATCCTATATTTCTCACCCTCCACCCTAAATTTTAGCTATTTGCCTTCCATTCCCCATATTTCTTCTTTTAGCATTAGTATTGCTGCTTTTAACACTAAGCTGGTTTCTTTACCTCTGCTCAGTTAAAAATGAATAAAAACTCTGCTTTCAAGGCTCCACCTCCGTGCATGGTGTCCATTATACAAAGGTTTTCACTGAAATTCCTGCTGTGTTTTTGTCCATGCAGTGTGTGCATCCTTATAGAGGTTCTCTGTAAACTCCTACTGAGCAATATACCCCACCATAATTCTTGCACTAGTTCCCGAAGGTCAGCCCTTGACATAGCTTGTGACATTTGCCAAAGGACACATAGTTTCTGACACTTTTTTGAAGGCTCTGGGTTCAAGTTTTGCATCCTTTTTATTAACATGTCTGACTCTTGACTGTCAAAGAACTAATCATACTCTGTAGACTTCATACCAGTTTGTTTAGGCAATTCTAAGTTTGTTTTGTTGAGGATTAATCCTGGGTCTTGCTGGAACTTCCCTCTAAATCCTTTGTCCCTGTTCCCAGTTCCAATCTGGTCACTGCTCAGCAATATAAATTGCTAAAACTGGGAGATGCGATCATTTGCAAAGTCTGTTTTGTACTCTGGAAGCACATCTGACACTTGCTTCATTTCACCACTGTTCCTCATTTTTTTATGCAGCAACACAAGTTCATTATCAGTCTGAGTTAACTGAGAGCTGTTAAAAACAGAAAATACTCTAGAACCACCAAAAGTCAGAATAGCCTAATATCTTTTGTGGCACTCCTTTCTTGCAGACACCAAACTCAAACCTTCTTCAGTAATTTTCCACATTTCTGAAGAATTTCACCATCAGGTTTTTTTAAATCTCCTCCATTCTTATTCTGGGAGGTTTTTTTAGTTCATTTTATTTCTGTACCCACACAGCAATCATTTTGCTTTAAGCCACAGGAGACAGCAAAGCAGTTTCATTTGGTATTTATCTTTGGCTGGTCATGATTTCAAGTCATCAACCTCTGCCCAGTGACAGTCCCAACTGGTGCTTGCCAGCACTGATAAGGTGCAGTTCCAGTCAGCCTTCCTCCTTCTACTCCAAGAAAGGCAATAGTAAGGGATGAATACAACCATGGATGCTTAGGAGATGCTTAGGAGACAGCAGGAAGACAATTTACAAACTTAATATGCTACCTCCAGGGTTACAGGGCATCACACATCTGCTTTGTTGCCGTAAATATTACTCCTTCTGTCTTCTCTAAATGTAATGGACCTTTTCCACTAAATGAGTCCATCAGTTTATGCAAGGAGACAAATGCCTTTCTCCTGCTACATCTGCGAGCGTTGTATAGCCTGAACACTGACACAAAGCAAGAAGCTAACAGTGTATGGGGAAAAGCAAATAAGGCACGTGTATGGCATTAAGTGCTGGGCAGCCCCCTTCACAGAATCCAAGCTGTAGTGTTAGTCGCAGTAGGGAAGTGAAAAGGATAGGACAGATATAAGCTTTGAATTAAAATGAAACCCACCTTATGACACTATTTCATCCCACCTCAGTTATATGTTTCAGTTTAATGTATCCCTGTTGGTGACCAAGTCAAGGAGCAAAGACACGGTGCTCTCTCAGTTCAAGCTGCAGACCTATTATTCTACCAGTGGGAAATAAGGTTTTTGCAGTCTATTATGGGAAGCAAAATTGCTTCATCCTCAGGAATCTGAGTATTTCACGAGCTAGCAATAGGGAGCCCATACAAAGCTATAATTTGCAATCTGGATCTAATTTCAAACTTCATCTCACCAAAAATGAAAATTAATGTATGAAGGGACTCCTTGTATCACAAGTACTCTCCTTCTGAATTCTATTACCTTCTGAGTTAACCCATAATTTAGCCTTTTTAAACAAATCAAATTGAAATTGATGGATGCTTTTAAGTTTATAGTTTAATTTCTTTGTGTAACGTATCTTAACAAATTACAGTCAGTTTAGGACAAAACCAAGTGCAGACAATATGAAATAGGCTTGTCAGGAAGCCTGCTTACTCGGGCTGCCATGGTTTGAACCCAGTAGTGGCAAACACTACACAGCCACTTGCTCACCGTCTCCTCTTCTGGGGATGGGGGTGAGAATTAAAGGGGTAAAGGGAAAAGAGACTCATGGGTTCAGATAAGAACAATTTCATAACTAAATTACAATAAAAAGGAAATTAATAATTATAATAACAACAGTAATATATGCAAATATACAAATACACAATTGAGTGACACACAGTAGAACTGCTCACCATACGATGACCAAGGCTCAGCCTGTTCCCGGCTAATTATCCCAGAGCATAGAGAGTCCTGAAACCGCAATCCAGGAACAGATAAGAACCTGAGTGTCTGAGAGAGCAAGACCGAGAGCCCAGAGAGCGAACCTCTGGACAGATGCTCATCTATATACTGGGCATGATGTACATGATACGGAATATACCATTGGTCTATTTGGGTCTCAATCCTAAACCTAACGTTGAATCCTAGGCTAGTAACTGGGGCTCTGCCCTCTCCCAGCTTCTCCTGCCCCTGCAGACACTGGCACAGCAGAGAAGCTGAAAAGTCCTTGACTGTCCTGGCAGCAACTACAAACATCAGTGTGTGATCAGCCTTCTCCTCAGTGCAAACCCAAAACACAGCCTCTTACCAGCTACTAGGAAGAAAGTTAACTCTGTCCCAGCCGAAACCAGGATAAGTTTGCAAATCTTCTTAGCATAAATAACTCTTGATAGACCTTATCCAAGTGTGTTCACACTGTGCAGTTCTGCACGTGTACTGGAAATAGACAGTAAGGATGAATAATCACCATCCTAGACATGGCTTTAACCTCTAATTCAATACATACATAATATATATCGTTGTGATCTAAAGAACACTACATTGGAGAAGACAGGCTAGACACATATCGTCTTAATGGGAGTGACAAGAATGATTTTGAGGCACCAGAGGAACAATGTTTCCCAAGCCAAGGTAGGACAGACAGCTATGCTTTTATGCAAATGGAGGTCTTTCGAACGACATGTTTACAAAAGACTTAAAGACTAGACTGACTTGGTAGGTTCAACGAATCCATGTACCAGGAGGAGATTCCTGGGGAACTTCTGTTACCACCAGCAGTCTGCATGGGCTATGCCAAGGTGGGGAGCCCCTTGTACGGCAGGTCCACAGCCTGGGGTCATCTCTCTTCAGCCCTGGAAACAGATGTAAACAGAGGAAAGGATTGTGTGTCAACACACGTGAGCAAAGAGTAAAGGCATATCCTGCAGTAAGGGGGACCCCAGGCCATCTCTGATCACTGAAGGACCTGCCTTACTTGCCTGCAGTCGGCTGGATTTGACGTTTTCCATGCCAGCCAGCTGCCCCACTCTTTTTAAATTTTTTTTTTTAAAAAAGCTGATACACTTCAGCTGTTCCCAAGAGTAAAAAAAAGAAAAGTAAATAAATGATCCTAACTAGTTCCTTGACAAATTATTTCATGTTTTCGAGCATAGGATTGCGTCTGACAGCTGATCATACTCATGCTGGGGATATGCTCTTTTCTGTCCCTGTGCAAACTTCCTTGAATTTGGATCAAGTGGCAGACACCACGAACAGCTCTGCACCCAGGTGCTCAGGGAAGATGTGCCAGACCCCAACAGCTAAGCCCTCTGGAGAGCCTGTTGGTAGTGGGCAGGGTGTGCTGCCTCCGTGCTGCCGTGTGCCTGCCAGGGGCTGCTGCGGAGATGGCTGAGGGGGCTGGAGGGCACTTACACCAGCTGCAGTACCTGCCAGTACACTCCCCAGGGATGCTCACATCTGAGATAAACAGGGAGCATGGAAAGACAAAGAAATGCTCAGGTAGGAATTGTCCAGCAGCCTTAGTTCAGCCCCTGACGCATACATATTCCCTAACCTTGAGGACCTGGCTTTGAAATCTTAACTTCGAGTGTCATTTCTTACCTGCAGCAAAGATAATGCAGTTTCCATGTCTTCCATTTCCATAGGAATTGTTCAGTGAGCGCTGATTTTCTCAGGTTTGTTTTGTGTTGCCGTTACTTTTCATGGGTCCTTTAACTTTTCAAGTAGGAAACCTGGAGAAACAGCCTGTCTAACATGGGTTAATGTGACTGTTTATCTGGAGAGGAAGAGCAATGACATGAAACATGAGTGTTCCTTCTTGTGACTGCTTCTGAGGGTCAGCTGGTACTTTTTTTCTGACTTGCATTACCGATTGCTTCAGCTCTAAACTTCGACATACAGAAGAGCGCAAGGAGTTCAGCACCATGTTCTCACTGTTTGTGCGCTCCCATAACTGAGCTCTCAGTCCAACACAATCCAGTATAAACCAGCACAGACAAATGCAAACAGTATATGCAAATGGTGGGACATACTTACTGTAAAGAAACTGGTTATTGAGGATTAAATCAAACTGATCTAAGTCATTTTCCAGAATAATTTCACATGGGACTGGACTACTTGTGATGTGCCTAAATACGGAGGAGAATCCTGGGTAGGCAGACAGGAGGAATTTGTGGGACAACAATTTTCTCTTGGAAAACCATGGAAGCCCAAATTTCCATGACATCTACTGTGGCCTTCAGAGGCTGTTTATTTAGAATGATCCCTGAGCAGGGTAGAGCTATTATTTTGAACATCGTATTTTTATGTGAACGTGTAGAAAGCTGTGTAGTAGATTAGCCTCATCTATTTTCATGAACGTTTTTTTTGTACTGCTAACAAATGTTTTTCAGAAGCAAAAGAAAGAAGGCACAAATATACTCAGTGCACTTTCTTATAATGTATGTTATTTGGCAACAGAAAGTTATTCTTGTGCATATTGACATTAGTATTGCTGTTTCTGCAAACAATTAGATTTCTCATACATATGCATTACCTTGCCTTTCTGGCCGCACAGCCAGGTAAGCAATCATCATTTAGTATTTCACTGTGTGAAATGGCAATAAAGAGCCTTGCAGCATCCACTGTTTTTACAGCTTTTGGCTCTGTCCTTTAAACAGTGCAGTTTTAAACATCGCTTCCCAGAAGCACAGAGGCTGGAGAAAGCAGGTCCAGGAGCAGAAGTTCATATCTGGAGCTGGGGGTGAGGTGGTACAGGTCACTCAGAGCCCATCCATCCATGTTCCTTCCTTCCCCTGGGGGGCAGCAGAATATTGCCGTTAAGGTCAGTTCACTTGATACTAAACCCTAGGGACTAACATAACGTAACTCCTTTGGCTATGCAGAGTTTTCCCACCACGTATTCCTGCCATCCTGGAAATAACCTGTGGTGCCACTGGACGGGAAGAACATTACCAGGTGATGAGAACGGGTTGAAAGACAATGCTGAAAGTATTAAGTGAGACAAATTTCTAACCTGTTGGTACCTTCAGGATGCAATTTGCTTCTTGCCTCCCTTAGATTCCACATCACCTCTAGGAAGGCTCATGTCTGGGATGGTGAATTGGCTCATTGAACGTGTTACATTAGCAGGGCTGGAAAATCTGCTCTGCCTTGTCACAAAGGTAGGACCTGTAGATCTGGAGCTACAGCTGGTCCAAGAGGTCTCTGCATCCTCTTTGTGCTACAGAACTAGTTCCTCTCTTCATGGGCAGGCACAGCGCGGTGATATTGCATATCCCAGGATCCCCAAGGTATTAAGTATTCCATCTGATTTGTTTGGGGTTTAGGGAGGAGAGTGACTGTCGTTCTCACAGAGCACCTATTGCTAAAACTGTTCAGCCCAGCTTTTCTGTGCTTCTTTGCCAACGTCTTTCAGCATTAACCTGTGCAAGATGCACCATCATTAAAAGGGTCTTAAGACATTTCTCCTCCCATATTAAGTTTAGATGTTCAGAAACAATGACAATCTCCTAAAATAGCGATAGTGCCTTGCAAATCATTAAAATTTTGAGAGTACAAAATCTCTTTACTATTCCTCCTTTCTGGAACCATATTTTCAGTTTACTTTTCAACTGTTTTGATGATAATACTTTTGTATACACACTTTATTTGCTGCCCCTTGCTCAGGCTGCAACATAACTCTGCCCATTGCAGAGGAAGGTATTTTTTGCAGTAAGCAGCAGCCCCTAAGAAAATGAAGGTGGTTACAAGCACATTTCACATAGTTTTTCCAATCAGGATGACCCCAGGAGCGCTGGTCACAAGCTGGCAGCTTGGAAGTAAAAGATGCCATATCCCACCATCGGTCTCACCACATCCTGCCTTTCAAGCTACCTTTGAAGAAGCCCAAGGCAATCAAGCAGCTATTGGATCACTTCTGTTAAAGTTGGTCTTCCTAAAGCTGCCTGTGGTTTACTAAAAATATATAGCACTGGAAGCGATTTCAAGAAAACATAAATTATGTTCCCTTGGAAAGTACTGGAAAGAGAGTGTTGAGGTCCAGCAAGGGTAGATAGGGTAATGTACTAAATATGATATCCTGCCACAAGCAGGACTTTCTTCAGCTGTAGGAGATGTGATGGGAAAAAGGGCTGAAAGAAGGTTAAGAGGCTCTGGATTCTCAATTGCTTTGTATCAAAAATGTCTTGAGGTGATTTATGAGAGATTCTGGACTTTTATGTCTTCTGGGAAATGAATTTTTTTTTATGGGAAGCTATTCATAATGCCATAAACCTCTATTTTTTTGTGAGTAGATATATTTTGTACCTCCAGGTATTGTGTGGCAAAATAAACAATAAAAATAATAAGGACAGGTCAGATGAAAAGCCTTATTTCTGTCGGATAAATGTCTGCAGGAGAGGCCTCTCAGCACCGAGTGGTGGATCAAGAAGGCAGCAGGATGCCTCTGCATGTGGTGATGCTCCTCACCTGGAGGTGGCCAGCCCACCCAAAGCCCATAGTGCCTGCCTGGATCCCCACAAGCTGCACAGCCTCTTCATGCAAGAGCAGAGGGCTCTCCCTACAAACTGACCCACAGGATCTGTCCGTAACAGGCACACGCCGTAGCCAAAGAGATTAACAACTTGGCAGTCATTGGCCTTATACTGCTCTGAAAAGCAACTGTATACAATACCGTGCATTCCCATATACACAGCCTGTATATTAGGACCATCAGTGTTTCCAGGAGTGGTCAAACTACCTTTTTTTAAACTCAGTTTTGGTTCTGTTATCCCAAAACAGCCAGCACCATGATGGGATATTAGCTGGATGCTTTTCACTGTAAAACATCATCAGCTGAGTAATTTGCTAACATTTTCGCATCTGGGTTGCAGGAAAACAGATGTACACAAGTGACTCTGAGGACTGAAATGACTCACGGTGCTTTATCAATAGTGATGGCATGTGAGAAGGAAAGACAGCAGTTTGAACCACAGACCCCAGTCTGAGCCCACAGCGCTGGTAACTGGAACATTTTTCACTTGTAAACAGAGCAGATCTCTTATGAAAGCTGCTTAATGATGGTAAACCCAAATGCCGTGTGCTACTTTCTTACAGAGGCATTCACAGCATGTAAGGGCACCGTATGAGCAATGCCATTTCTCAGGTCTGCAAAGTGATTCCTGACTGTAACACTGTATTTTCTGTATATCAATGGGAATTCTTGGCATATAAACGAACAATACCAGAAGCAAAATGTCTTTTGCACATTGGGAGTAAAAATTTTGCCTTAAGACTGATTAGAAATGAAATTTTTAAAATGAAGAGATTTACTATTTCAGCCTACAGCCAAACTGCTGTAGTTGATTCCTGAGAGTCAACCACAATCAGGCATTTGCTTATCCTCCTAATACACCAAAATCAATCCCTGAAATGATGTGAACATAGCTGCATTGATCTGGCAATGACCTAATTTTTTGAAAGTCACTAAGAGGCTATAATGGTATTTTAACAAAATACAGCATTTGTTGGAGTGTTAACATGTAGACAATGGGAAGGCTACGTGATTTCTCTGATCAGTCGCAGGACGGGAGAGCAAATGGCAGCAGAAATCTTCTCCAGGGTACAGTTGAGAGACACGAAGATCATTAAAAAAACAAGTGCTCTTCAATTAAATGTGATGGTCTTCATAGTGGGGTGATTTTCCTTGAAAACTTTTGCATAGGAACAGAAAGATGTATTGTTTTCCACTTCTTAGGGCATGCTTAATGAAATAAGTGCCCTCCTTGTTTGGGCAGCCCATTAATTTGCCCTTAGCAGCTCTCTTGAGCTGAGAACCGCAGAGTCAGACATGGGCAAACCTACCCCCAGTGACCCTACGGATATGCTGCATACCATGGGTGTATGCCCAACTGCCATACTGTCATTCTATGCTCCATGTCTCCACAACCCTGTGGGCTGTTGCTTTCTGTACTCCACTTGCTGCAATCACCAATACATGAACAACCTTCACTAGATACCTTCCCTGCCCCTTCGTTCTCCTGGCACTCCTGTAGCCAGGGCTAGTAGGGATCTGGGGAAAGCAAGGGCCAAGAAAGCCCCTCTACACGGTCTGCCTTTTGAGAGGTCCTTTACAGATAGTTCACAGCCTTAGCTTTTTCCTGGGTGCCCTTGGTGCCCGTGCCCACCCTCTCTGCACTGATGAGCACAGGGACTGGGCACTGACGCTTGCCCTTGGGGACAGGACAGTCCCTCTGGCTCTTCAAACCTGAAACCGAAACTTAAACTCCCAGTTAAATCACCATTTTGCAGTAAATTTTTATCAGCTCGAAGAACAACTTTCACAAATATGGAAACCTGTCACAAACGCTTTCTCCAGCTGTCCTGATTAAAGACTTATCTTAGTTGTCTTAGTTATATTAGAAGCACTCGTTTCTCACTAACTGCTGCCTTACAGTGCACATGGGTTATGGTCCTCCTCTTATTCTAAAGAAGCCTCTATAGAGCGTCTCACCCTTCAGGTGGGAGAAGCCTTCTATGCCATTCTCCTGCCGAACACAAGGTTTAGTGCACCTTTAGTACCTTCAGAGTGGTACCAGGAGATACTCCTCTGTTGCATTGCCTGCGGCAATGTTGCCTATTACATCCCACCAGGGATATATGGCCCATTGCCTGGGGGTACAGTCTAGTGCTTTAGGTCTATACCAACAGACAGGCAGAGATGTGCTAGATCAAGCTAGCCAAATGTATGTCCTAAAATTGTCCCTAAACCCGGGGGTGACCAATGCATTTTGCTGACGAAGGTTAGAATTCAACTTCAGAGACACAAACGCTTACACTGACCGTCCTGCATGCAGATGTCTACAGGAGGGCTGGTGTGAGCTCCCAGCACTTGCTGGAGATGGGATGCGGGAGTTGGTGGCCTGGGACCCCTCAGGTATCTTCAGGGCATCAGTGTGCAGGCAGCAGAAGCACCACAGGACTTATGGGAGCAGGTGAGGGAAAAGTCCTCACGTGGCACTTGATGTTTGTGCTTAAGCAACTGAAGTGAGCAGCAAATGTTCTTCTGCAAAGTCCCCGGAGACTCTTGTTGTCTACTCCTGCGTGTTCATAGAAATGCTCGTGGGAAAAGTAGGTACTCCTTGAGGCAAAGAGCAGGAGTAACTCTGTAGCACAGTGGCTAGGACACTCACCCAACTGGATATTCATATAGGTGAGGACAGAAACCTGGTCTTTCCAGGTAAGTTTCCTACCCTTTACCCTACAGATTAATGTTAATTCATATTTCCTCTCGCTCTCCCCTATTTCCTCCTCTCTCCCGTTCTCAGCCTCTTCCCAGCTTAGCAGTCCTTTCACACAACCACTTCCCCTCCCTCTTCCAGCTGCTCTTGCTTTGAAAGGCTGGCTCAGGCAACCAGCACACGACTCTGAGCTGATAAATACAGCTTGGAGACTACTCTGAAGTGTCAGAGTGACAAAGACACACATGCTCTTCTCTTCAGCCACTTCCCCTTTGGCCGGCTCTCTGCTTGGCTTTTGGGCCTTTGCACATTCACTGTCCTGGATAAGGCGCCCAGGAGCTCTCCTCGTGCCTGGGGGAACTCCACGGGTGCTGCTCGAGGAGCTGTGCATAGGTGGAGATACCCTGCGTGAGGCTCCTCTTCAGCTGCACAGTTCTGTGGCTCCTGCACATGGTCCAAATGTACCTATCCTCATCTTCAAGCCTTCGTCTTTCAGCGTAGTCCTTTTGAATCACCACACTAAAGAATTTAGGGGAATTTAGACATGAGAATTAGGTACTTAAAAGATGTAGGTTGTTACAGCTACTAATGAGGTTTTTTCATAGTTGCCTGCAGAAGCAAAGCACTCAAGCTGATGCCTCAGCACATCACTCCATCCTATATCCCTAATTAAACTCAGTACAGTTGTTTATGTCCCTAGAAACCAGTAACCAACCGAGAGGTTCTTTCTTTGCTTCCCTACAGTATGCATTATTTAACTTTTTTAACTTCCATTTCTAAGGCAAACTCTCTGATCCTCTGTCAACTTCAGCCACATAATCAGCCTTCTTTCAGTACTTTGTCCCTCTATCACTATAGTGCTCAATTACCTTTTGTGTTTTAACTGATCGGGCTTGCAGCCTGGTTGCAGTGTCTCGCCAAGGTTCCTTAGAAAAACATACCCTCACCTAGCTGCTTAAATAACTCCATCTCTAACAATCCCAGGGTTCAACAAAACAGGTCCTTTTTAAGAGGCTTAACTCTGGCTATCCAAAACAATTCCTGCTCTTTCTTTTGACATTACTGTCTGGGTACCTTGTGCTGTCTCTTTGGAGTTGCTTTCCTCTGCTGGCTTTGTGTGTCCTCCATCAGGTTTATTTTATTTTGCCCTGGAAGCCATGGGTCTGCTTTGTAATTATAAGCCTTTGTTGTCTCTCTTTGAGTTTTTTCCATTGTAGCAGTACCTATTTTTAATTGACTTGGCAGAGAAAGGATGTGAGCTTGAAATGCAACACAGATTACAAGAACATTATTTTTCAAGTTTTGCCTGAGCAAGAGCAAGGTAGATTTTTGCTCTATCGGTAAAAGCTTGAATCACCTTCCAAGTGTAACCAAGAGCACCGCTTGTTCCTTTTGCAGTGTCTCTTGAACCATTTGGAAAGTGAGGAGGCCACGAGCTCTGTGATTCCTTCTGTAAAGATGAACATGGGCTTCTGCAAGGCCATTGAAACCAAAGGGCTCTGTGCCTGTATAATATTATAGGCCATATTTCTGCTGATATAAGATGTATTCAGAAAGGCAGTTTTTGTCTCAACTGGATACCTCACTGAGCATAAAAGTAATTAGGGTCTAGAAAGAATCATATTACAAGCAGAAGAGTGACTGCATTTTAATAAATTAGATTTGAAGTAGAAAATACATTATTATTATAGATTTTTAAACTATTTTCCTCCTCTGGATTATAATGCATCATATTCCTACATTTATAATTACTTGCATTTGCTTTTAGTTTAATCTTAGTGATTAAAGCTGAATGACATAAAAAGTGCGTTATTGGGGTTGCAGTTTCTAGGAAGTAAATCGTAGTAAGAAACATCATATAATCCTAATAGTTTTACAGAATAATGTGAAAGCCACACCCACAGCCTGTTACTATAAATATTTACTTCAAATAGGTGTGCGTAGATGAAAATAGGTATGAAACCCTACATAAACACATGCAAATGTACCTACAAGCATACACACCCCCCTGTAAAGACACAGATCAGTATTGGATAGTCCAATAGTGGCTACCTGAGTATATAGTGTACTCAACAAAAACATTTTGGAATGATGTGATTTTTATCATTTACTGATGCAAACAAAAACTGTTGCCACTCTGTGTGCAGGCTGAAGCAATGCTCTCATTCAAAATCCCAGGATGCAATGCACCCTCACTGCTATGCCCATTTCTGCTTTGCTGCACAGCCTGCATCCTTGTAGAACTGATCCTGCAAGACACCGAGCAATCTGCCATGAGCAATAACATTCTAAAGTACAAGCTTATGGCTTAACCATGCAAGTTATTCCACTGAGCCCGAAGCACAATTTAAGTGCTTAAAGCAAGACCAAGTACATGATGAGACCAGAAGCGTGGTGCCCACCCCTTTGCAGGAGCAAGCTCGGCAGTGGCACTCCCACGTGGCGGTAAATGTGTGCAGAGCTGGATCCTATTTTTTGTTTGACAATTGATCGTCTCATTCATCATGAGAAGAGTCCACCCAGCAAACAAGCAGGCTGGCTGCATGGGACACAAGTGTATGTGTCAAGAGTTTGACATAAGGAGCATTTTGGGAAGGTAAAAATTCTTCAGAATATGTAGGCAAAAGGCCAGATGGAGAACTGAGCTTGTTAAACAAGCTACTTTTCAGCTTGCACAGCCAGCCAGAGCCTAGTACAGCATCTTCCAGGCACATGGCCCAATTTGCACTTCTTTGGATTATTGCAGTGCATTTAGTAATACTTGATGATAGTCCAGAAAATCTTGGTCCCTCTAAGACCAATGCAAGATGGTGGCAGAAAAGCCTACTGAGAGCATCATTCCTACAACATGGCCCAGGACTACCTGTATTCTGGAGACAGCACTCTTGTTGGAGCTGAAAAACGCTCTGATCAGGGTGCAGTATGCTGGATTTTGGGTACTATCAACATAACCAGATTGTCATAAAAAACATTTTCTTTTGAGTATTTTTTTTGCCACATACCAGAGGACTTGTAAATAAGATGTTGAGATTGCAGTGGACCAGTGGGCTCTGGAGGCAGTTGTGGGAAATGAAGTGCACAGAGCTCCACTGCGTATATGCTTTCCTAATGAGAACAGGAGAGTTAACAGAGCAGCTTCTAAAGAGTGACACAAATGGGCAAGCATTGGGAAGCTTACATTTAAAACCAAAATTTGTTCTTTACTTTAAAAATGCATGTTTGCTTCTAGAGAAGGAGCAGTTCTGTTGGGTGTCTGTTCTCTTCTGGTTAAGCAGGAATTTTAACAGTAGTTTTACTGTAGGAAGTAACATTTCTTGGCAGTCAATTATGTAATATACTCAACACATAAGAGAAAAAGGGTCCTGATTTTAGCTGACCGAGGCAGTGGGTGGTCACCAACACGGAAAACGTTAATATTATATCCCTCACCGATATACTATGTCTATCTATCAGTGTATTTCTAAATGCCCAATCACTGTCATATCTCCCTGGGTACTTTACAAAATCAGATAAACCATGGCAACTGAATAATAATGCAGCATGAAAGGAAAAGCCGTTAACAAAAATAAATGCTTTCTCCCCACTAGTTCCTTAATTTAAAATTCACATCAGGCTTCAGCAATCTGAATATTAGAAAAAAAAATCAAAGAGAATATGCAATGACTAAGTAGTTATATCCTCCCATCTCCTCCCAGAAGACTAAATGACAACTATGCTTGGCAGAAACCTGAGAAATTGCACTGTGCCAGATCAGACCAATTGTATCCAGTTTTTGCTTCCAGTGATGGCCAGTAGGAAACTGGTTTGGCATAGCATGCTTGGTTTTAAGCTTTGTATTTCAAAAAGAGACTAGGAACTACTGTATGTATATGAGAATTCTGTTCTTCATTGCAAGGCAAGCCATGGAAAGCAGGAAGACATATATGCCTCGTGCATTTTTAATCCTGGCTGATACAACAGCAGTGAATCTTGTTAGGGCTCCGGGCAGCTCAGACATTTAAGGGACTGTGGTGCAACAGCAGAGCCTCTCCCCATCATGTGGCAGTGCATCAGTGAGTGATAAAGCCTGCTCGCTCTATTCCTCACTGAAGTATCTAACTCTTGCTAAACTTTCAAGAGCAGTGGCAGTGATTCCACATGACAGTTGTGTAATAAGTGGGAAAGAATTGTCTTTGAGGATTTTCTGATCTCTGCAAGGGTGGTTGCTTTTCTGAAGTTTGAAAGTGTCAGTAGTAGACTTCAGTTTCTATCCTATTTTCTGCATTATATGCTTGCTCATTTGTCTGTCCCAACTTTTAAAAGCTCTCCTCATTTGGAAGAATACATTCTATGCATATTTTTGATATTAAATTTTTCTCTGGTTTCAGCTGTAATGTTTTTAGCTGGAGTATATGAAACTGCACCCTAGAGACCTCCTTCTAGGTTAGTTAATGGGGCTTCATTGACCTGCAGCAGAAGTCTTTGGTCTTTTGATTTCGTACTATTGTCATCTTCTTAATACAGTTTAACATTTATTTGATCTGCTTCTTTATTTTCTGTTAAAACTTTTCCAATGAGATAGCCATGGTGATGTTCGTGTTCTCCCTTATGATTTATTCGATTTAGATGCAGCTGCCTTCTGCCTTGCATTTCTATCAGTCAATTTAACAGCATCTATCTGTCTTACATTCAGTTTCATCTTTCATTACATGACCTTTTCAGCGATGTTGTTAGATTCTTTGGAAATTCTACACCATCTTTTGTTTATCTATTTTAACTTGCGTCATCGTGAAATGATGTCACTTCATTCACTCTTTTCTGGGTAATACAACTCATATCCACAGACGTTTCTCTGCTTACAGCCTTTCTTTTTATTGAAGATGGGTTATACAGCCTCTCTCTCTGCTGATAACTTTTCAGATTCTTATCAAACCAGAACAGAATGGTTCCCCCACGTCTGGTTTTGATTCCACAGGTGACTGGAGAAATAGTCCGACAATCTGGATGAAGAAATGCTATCATTATATTTTTACTGTATTTTGAAGGAAGAATAAAAATAAACATGGATTTGGACTAAGGACATATTTATTCTGAAATAAATATTGAATCTGTAAAACTGATATACTGTCATATGATAACCATAAGTAATTGAAGTAGTTAAGTCATCAGTAAGAATCATGGTTGTGCTTGCAGTGCACAGAGTAACACAGGGATGGCTTCTTTGCCATACTACACACGCAATGTGCTGTCAGGGAGGAGGCTAACAAAGCAGGCTTTGTCTCCTCTAAATTATATAATTAGAGTGATTAGTAAGAATACCTGTGCACTGGGAGAAACACAGGTTAGATTAAGGGAAAAATGAAGAGTTTTCTTGACAGCTTCAGCCCCCAGAGAGAAGTTAATCCTGCATGTCAAACACACACCATAAACCGGTTCACTAACAGTCTCAGCCATCTGCTAGAAAAACCAAAACGAGTCATTCATTTACAAGAACTTGATAAGGTTGATAAATCCTCAAAGACTAATGAAGTAAGGGGTTCGGAGCAAGGATTTATCTAGGTCTGTACGCATGGCAAGGCTGCTCTTGTACCATACATCCAGCCCCCTGAGCAGCTGACAGAAGGCCTTTGACATTTTTGAATAGAATAGAATAGAATCATTAAGGTTGGAAAAGACCTCAAGGATCATCAAGTGCAGCCCAACACCACCTAACTCACTAACCCATGTCCCCAAGCACCACATCTACACGTTTCTTGACCCCCTCCAGGGATGGTGACTCCACCATTTCCCTGGGCAGCCTGTTCCAATGCCTGAGCACTCTTGCAGGGAAGAAATTTTTCCTAATATCCAGCCTAAACCTCCCCTGGTGTAACTTGAGGCCATATCCTCTTGTCCCATCACTTGTTCCTTTAGAGCAGAGCCCAACACCCCCCTCACTGCACCCTCCTTTCAGGCAGTTGTAGAGAGTGATGAGGTCTCCTCTCAGCCTCCTCTTCTCCAGACTAAACACCCCCAGCTCCCTCAGCCGCTCCTCGTCAGCCCTGTGCTCCAGACCCTTCCCCAGCTTCGTTGCCCTTCTCTGTACCTGCTCCAGCCCCTCAATGTCCTTCTTGTGGTGAGGGGCCCAAAACTGACCCCAGGATTCAAGGTGCGGCCTCACCAGTGCCGAGTCCAGGGGCACAATCCCTGCCCTAGTCCTGCTGGCCACACTATTGCTGATGCAGGCCAGGAAGCCGTTGGCCTTCTTGGCCACCTGGGCACACTGCTGGCTCATGTTCAGCCGGCTGTCGCCCAGCACCCCCAGGTCCCTCTCTGCTGGGCAGCTTTCCAGCCACTCTGCCCCAAGCCTGTAGCATTGCAGGGGGTTGTTGTGACCAAAGTGCAGGACCCGGCACTTGGCTTTATTGAACCTCAGACAATGGCCTCAGCCCATGGGTCCAGCCTGTCCAGATCCCTCTGCAAAGCCTCCCTGCCCTCAAGGAGATCAACACACCCGCTCAGTTTGGTGTCATCAGAAAACTGACTGAGGGAGCACTCCATCCCCTCATCCAGGTCACTGATAAAGATGTTAAACAGGACAGGCCCCAAAACCCATCCCTGGGGAACACCACTGGTGACTGGCCGCCACCTGGACTTCACTCCGTTCACCACAACTCTCTGGGCTTGGCCATCCAGTCAGTTTTTTATCCAGCAAAGGGTGTTCCTGTCTAAGCCATGAGCCACTAGCTTTTCTAGGAGAACGCTGTGGGACACGGTGTCGAAGGCCTTGCTAAAGTCCAAGTAGATGACATCCACGGCCTTTCCCTCATCCACTAGACGGGTCACCTGGTCACAGAAGGAGATCAGGTTGGTCAAGCATGACCTTCCTTTCATGAACCCATGCTGGCTGGGCTTGATCCCCTGGGTGTCCTGTACATGCCGTGTGAGCACACTCAAGATGAGCCGTTCCATAATCTTCCCCGGTACCGAGGTCAGGCTGACAGGCCTGTAGTTCCCCAGGTCCTCCTTACGGCCCTTCTTGTAGATGGGTGTCACATCGGCAAGTTCCCAGTCTTCTGGGACCTCCCCTGTTAGTCAGGACTGTTGATAAATGATGGAGAGGGGCTTGGCAAGCTCCCCTGCCAGCTCCCTCAGGACTCTCGGGTGGATCCCGTCTGGCCCCATGGACTTGTGTGTGTCCAGGTGGCACAGCAGGTCATTGACTGCTTCCTCCTGGACTGTGGGAAGGTTATTCTGCTCTTTGTCCCTGCCTGCCAGCTCAGGGAGTTGAATACCCTGAGGACAACTGGTCTGACTATTGAAGACTGAGGCAAAGAAGGCATTAAGCACCTCAGCCTTTTCCTCGTCCTTGGTGATAATGTTCCCTCCTGCATCCAGCAAGGGATGGAGATTCTCCAAAGCTCTCCTTTTGTTGTTAATGTATTTGTAAAACCATTTTTTATCATCTTTCACCACTGCAGCCATGTTGAGTTCTAGTTGGGCTTTTGCCTTCCTAATTTTAACTCTGCATGACCTGGCAAGATCCTTGTGCTCTTTCTGGGTTGCCTGATCCTTCTTCCAGAGGTGGTAGACTCTCCTTTTTTCCCTGAGTCCCAGGAAAAGCTCCCTGTTTAGCCAGCCTGGTCATCTTCTCTGCCACTTTGTCTTTCTGCAGATGGGGACAGCCTGTTCCTGTGCTTTTAAAACCACCCTCTGGAGGAACGTCCAGCCTTCCTGGGCCCCCTTGCCCTTCAGGACAGTCTCCCAAGGGACTCCCCCAACCAGTGTCCTAAACAGCCTAAAGTCTGCCCTTCGGAAGTCCATCTTACTGGTTTTACTGGCACCTCTCCTTACGTCACCAAGGAAACAGCTGGACACACAAGCACACTTCTTTGTGGTTTGTGTCTCACGCTGCCTGTGTATCCATGCCACCGACAAACCTCGCAGACCTGCCTGCAAACCAACAAGCCCAACAAGATGCTGCGGCTCTCCTGAATGCTGACACAGGAATATAAAAGAAAAAGGGTTGTATGGCCTTGTATTTCTGCTGAATTGACAAACACAGGCAGATCTGGTTTTCCAAAACACCAGCTTCAGCACACCCAACCAGTAATATGCTTGTGCCAGTCACGCGAGGATTTTTTCAGAGCATCCCTGAACCCAGAGCCTTGAGAGCCACTGGGCACCCCAGGGTACCATAGCGCTGCCATCCTTTCAAATTGGCTGCAGCCTCACTATCCACACCACTGTGCTGGATCTGCAATGTTTACTTAAAAAACTTTTAAGGTTACTTATTCCATAAGGGGGTAAGGGGTAAGAATTGAGTAAGATGCACATGCAGATATATGTATGTATAGATAACAGGTGAGTTGATAGAAATTAAACCCAAACCTTCAGCTATCAGCTTCAGCCTCAAGGCTAAGCAGCATGCCCAGAGGAGTATTGCTTCTCTCTTCTGGCAAGGCGGAGAGGGAGAGGGCATGGTTCACAGCCAAAAGCACCTTGACTGAAATGGGATTTCAGGTTGTCCAGAAACCCGTCTGAAACACAGCAAAGTAGTGGCTGGCTGAGCAGATCTCTCCCACAGCAAGGTGGCCTAGGGAAAGTGATGAAAAAAGCAAGGATTTTAGGACTTAATATATTAGCACAGTTATGGCAAATTCCAGGCAGAAGTCTACTGACTCCCACGAAATTCCAAAGCATTGCTAGGCTTGTGTGCCTAGCACAGAGGAGACAGGACAGGTGCAAGTCTGCTCTCATCTCAGGAGGGCAGCGAGGCGTCAGGAGAGGCGGTCACTGCAAGTCAGCTTCTGGAGGAGGAAACCACAGGTCGCTGTGGGCAAATGCATTTGAGCGAGGACAAGTTGCGCTCTTCTGAACGCATATAGATGGAGAATTCACACTCTTTGTAGCTAACTTGATATGCTGCAAGATGGTTTGCTGGTACCCACTGAATTATTGGGTCTAGCTGGATTTCTTGCCGAAATCACTCACATTTTCTTCTGAATTTTAGGTCTGACCATAAATAAGGTTTGATGCTCTGTCACAGTGGGGGAGTCCTGTGGGGTCTCCTACTATTGTTGTGGATATTGTGCACCATCTCTATCCTCTCTGTGCCAGGGGCAGCATTACTAGCAAGCCAATTATCTGCAAAACTGTACGATGGACATTTTCACTTTGCTGGCTTCTAATACAGTTTTAATAACCTGGTGGTCTCAGCCAAGACCATGCTTGGCAGGACAGAGTTTTGTCCTGTCTCTGGACTTTCCCTTGCCAGAAGTGCCTCTGCCAAGACACAGCTCTAACAGGATTAGCCTAGAGCAAATGACTAACCTAGGGAGTCGGTGCAATGAAAAAATATTACTTTTTTTTTTACTTGATATGATTAGCAAGTGAAACATAACCAGTTAACAGCACCAGATAAACAGTCTGTAGCACTCTTTAAATAACATAATGGACCGTAGCAGTTCCAACAGGAGTTTGCTCAACCCAGCTTTGTCTGATACAAATACCAACATCTGCTTTCTAGCAGGAGCCAGGTAGCAGGGATCACATTGTATATTTTTTGAAGAGAGCTTGAATCCCAGCCTTTCACAGCTGCTAATGTAAAGACATTTTGAACTTATCTCCTGAAAACCCCATTTCGAGGCAGCAGTTAGAGTCAGCAGGTGAGATCCTTGAATCACAGCATCTTTTGCTGGAAGCATGGTGGTAGTGTATCTGTTTGGAAGAGAACTATTCAGGATGAAAGACATTAGAGTACACATTTAAAATGTAGGCAGACTATCAGGAAAAGCTTCCCAAAAATCATACAATTGCAAGATTGAAAGAAACTCTGAGACAACTTTTAAGTCAAACCCCCGCTTTACAGCAGAACCAAGTATTTTCACACCACTCCTAAGAGATACGTCTAACCTCTTCTTATACCTCCAGTGAAGGTTATGTAAATGCTTTCCTTAAAGTTTCTTCCAGGGTCTTATTAGCCTGAGAATTGGAAGATGCTTCCTAATACGTAGTATAATTCTGCATTACTGCAAATATAACTGTTGTCTTTTTTTGATAGACAAGAAATATAGTTAATCACTGTCCAATTAAAACAGTCTTTTTTTTATTTAAAGGCTATTATTATATCCCCTCTATTTTTCATTTTCTGAAGAAAACAGACCATATATTTGAGCCTTTCCTTAGAAGTCAGGGTGTCTGAATTGCTGCATTCTTGCTCTTTTTCTGTGGACCCTCTTTTCTCAAAGGAGGGAACTAAAGCTGGACACAGAATTCCAGCAGCACTGAGAACAGAAGATTATTAACTCCTGTAGTTAATAATAAACCTGACGCTCCTGCCGATACATCTAATTTTTTTTTTCTTTTTGAGTGGTAGCTTTCTGCTTTTCACTCATGTTAAGACGGTGGCTCACTGTAACCCCAGATCCTTATCTGCAGAGTAGTCCAAAATCTTTCTCTCTCGATATTCCCAAGCTCATATTTGTGCATTTGATTTTTTTCCTTCATAAGTGTAGTACTTTGTACTTGTCTTTATTTCATTAATCTTATCGATTTCAGACCATTTCTCTCATTTGTCAGGATCATTTCAGATTCTAAACTTGTCCTCCACGGAGCTTGCAACTCCTCCCAGCTTGGTATCATCAGCAAATTAGTATACATGCTTTTCCATCTTTTGAACTGCTAATGAAATTATTGAACAGAACTGGCCCAAGATAGCTCCCCGCGGGAGCCCATATACGGTGCTTGTCTGCTTTGATAGAGAGTGTTGATAAGAATGTGAATCATTCTGACTATATTTTTTCAAGCAACATATCCACTGTACAGTAATTTCAACCAGGCCATCTCCCACTGTGCCAGGAAATGCTGGAGAACATTACAGAGGACTGTGTCGAAAGCCCTACTGAAGAAATCACAGCAACTATTCTTCTCTTATCCAGCAAGCCTATTGAGACAGGAAATCAGATAGGTTTGACATGATTTGTTTTTCACAAATCCATGCTGGCTGTTTCTTATTACCTTATTATTCTCCAGGTGCTTATAAATCAATCATGTAACAGTTTGTTCCAGGATCTTCTCAGGTACTGCCGAAAAATTCTAAAGGGAAATTTATTCCCTTTCTGGAGACAGAAACCATGTTGGTCACTCTTTGTCCTCTGAAATTTCTTCTGCACTTCATGCGCTCTGGAAGATCTACTTTTCAGATTGCCTCTGTTGGCTTCCTCTGGCCCAAATTCACCCCCACAGTCCTCTCTCTGGCTCTGCAATTGCCCCCCACCCTCCTACGCTGCCTCTGGTCTTCCTCACTGCAGCCTCTGATGGTAGGCAACAGACCCTTGCAGACGCCTGCCTTTCACCCGCCTTGAGCCGCTCCTGTCCCGCAGCCCAGGGGCTGCCCTGCCAAGCCCTGCCTGTGTCAAGCGCTGCAGCCCTGCAGAGAGTGGCCACCGCACAGCCCAGCGCTGCCTGGCGGGGCGTGTTACTGGGTCTCTTAGAAAGGATGTTAGTAAATCCTTCCAAGGAAGTGATTTAATATTAAGCCAGTGAAGTATTACAGGCCCTAAATCCTGAGACAGAAGCTCTTAGTAAGGTTTCTTGGTTAAAGTCTTACTATATATTCAGCCTAGTGTGGTAGTCTGGAAAGTATTTCAAAATGACATAAAAACTTAAACTTGACTACTCATTATTCAAAAGTTCTTTTTTCCTTTGGTCAGTTTTGTAACTTTTTTTTTTTGGTTAATATTGGTAAGATTCTGGAAACAATTGCATTTGTGAGAACCAGTGCCAAAAAGGAAAGAAAAAAGGCATTAACATATCAGCCTTCAATGTGTAATTTGTTACACACTCTCCTTCTGTTACACACATGGCCTTTCCTTCACCTCCATCTGCCTTCTAATCAATTGGAAAGCAGAAAACAAAAGATAACAAAATCCAAACTTTTTTATTCCTTACTTTTTCAAAGTGCAAGCCAATCAGATGGAGATTATTTTCTTGGAAGAGCTGATAGAGTTTCTTGGGAGGGCTAAAACACGAGTAGGAAAACCAGTAGATGTGCTAGCTATGTTAACAAAGATAAAGTTACGGTCTAACGTGATTTCTCCTCTCCCTTGCAGTCTGTATATTACATGAGCAGAAGAAGGAACATAATGATAAAATCGGAATTTGGTTAATCATGTCCTACACATTTACATTCACCTTTACCTTCAGCTCAGCAACTTCATTGTCAGATAGAAACATCTTCTTGCAGGGTGATTTCTGTTCTGAAATCCTGCTGTAGTGTTTCTCCCGCAATCAGTCGCTGGCAGATGTGTGCCTTTGCAGCATGCCAGACAGGCAGGACTCCGTTTCAGAAATGGGTGCTGGCTTAGCAGAGGGAAGAGCACTGAGCTCACTGTGAGACTGAGTCTGCGACACTCACCTGAAGCAAAAAGGAACAAGTAGGAGAGGAAACCAAAATGATTTGTACTTTCCTCACATGCGGTGTTGAATAAAGCCAAATCAACAACTTTGTATGTTTGGCTCTGCAGTAGACATTGCATTTTCAAGGTTTAATGCCAAGTGCTTTTCCTCTGCATTTCTGTTTTCATGCTGAGAAATGATCAGCATACTGATGCAAAGCACGTAGCTCCATTTTTCCTCTAGCTTTGAACTAGATATTTGGACGCTGGCAGCCCGGAGTCATAGGTGCACGGGAGTGTTGCTTCCAGGAAGAGTGTATGCACTTGACAGCCTTGACTGCAGATGTTTTTCTTCATGAGGTTTTAATTAACAGACTTTTGTATACACCTCCACACAGAGCATAAGGTTCCTGAGAGGGTCTGCACTTGGCACAGTACACAAATGTAATACCTTTAGGTTTTGACATGACTTTAACTGCAGTTGAACATGGAGAGATCTCTAAGAAGTCACCTTTCTTCTTCAGCCAAGACCTCCACTACATCTCCCAGGTAAAGCTGAAAATAAACAGACTCTCTCTTCCATCAGAAATGGATGTAGAATGCCAAAGTTTGTTTTCATCTTACCGTGGGCCAGTTACCTCAGTTACCTAAAGAGCAGGTCATTACATCAATACCTGGCTACCTCACATTTTTTAATGATTTCAACTTCACAGGTCCCGTGTATATTCAGTGGTATTATCCTTGCTATGCAGATAGGTGAATTACTCTAGCATAGGGAAAAAAAATGTCTTCCAGGTCCAGGGATAATGTTAAGTCTCTGACATATCTCATACACATTTTTAGTTCCAGATATCAAACCATAGACTCAGACAACTGCAGGCAACCTAGATTCTGCTTTTTCTGTGTCCTCTTTGCCAGCTCTAAACTGCCGACCTAATTCCTCAGCTACATCTGCATGCACAGCATAGTCCAGGTGCAGAACTTAGCAATGGGCTACAGTCTTCCTTTCTATATTGGAAAAATGCCATCTCTTAAGCACAATCATCTTGATGTTGTCCCACATTGCAAGTGCAGCTATGCACCCATCTATTCTTAAACTAGTGCCAAAGTGGCATCATTTATGTCATTTGCAATGACTGTGCAGTTATTTACCACTCTTTAGCAAGTATTGGCTGTTGGTGGTGAACTCCAGGTCTTAAGTTTTTGTTTATCATGACATAGATAAGTTTTCATCATCTAATTGTCAAAATCTATAGGTTGCAACTCAGGTCTGTGCCTTTCTTCTCCAATATGATTTCAACAACTACAGGACAGAAAGACAGAAAAGTTTCCCCTTTCTATTCAAGTCTTCCTTTTCTCCCTAGGAAAATTAATTTCTGTTTAACAGGTAGAAACATTTATCCCTCAGTGAAGTGAAAATACATCATTTCTGCCATTGACACAGAACCCCCTCACGGCTTTCTCGGGAGGATTTGCCCTAAGGAAATACTGCTGCAGCAAGTATAATTACAGCAGGGTAATACATACTGGAGAGCCAAGTGATAGCAGCTTTATCAGAGACTGTCTTATACCACTAAATTTGTTTTACTACACGTTTTACTAAAGATTTTCCTTAGAAACTGAGGAGACTATGGCAGGGCTTCTATCAACTAATGTTACTCCTATGGCCAATTCAATAGATCAATATTGACTGTACAGTTCTGATATCCTGGGAGCATTAAATGTGTTATTTAATATCGTACAGACTTCCCTTCTTTTCCTGGCTGTTTCATTGGAGGACTCAAAACGGTCCTTCTATCTAATAATCTACTTGCTCATCCTTGTTGACACGATGTTGCTTTGTGCAGATGTTGGAAGTGGAGGGCATTCTTTTGCTGTGAGTTGTGGTGTCCTCTTTCAGTCTCATCTTTTCCCAGTTATACCTGGGATACTGTAGGGGCACTCACCACCTCTCCCTGCCCAAGCCCTAAGTAATATCTTGGGGCTCAATTTCCCTTGTTGTCCTCCCAAGCACACAGTGGAGACTTAAAATGCTAACTTGCACCTGCTCTTCACCAAACGCTCTTCCAGTTTCTGGCATCTTCATTTTAACAAGGTCCTGCAAGGACAAGCCACCTTTTCTCGCCTGCTTAAAGCAAAACTCTACATACTCCACAACAATGTGGATCTTCGGTTTTCATCAAGACTTTTGGATTTTATTTATAAACATTTGGAGCAACAAAATGCAAATCCCTTCCCAGAGGAAGATGGCCAGACACATGGTCTGTGTGCACGTGTGCGTGTAGCAACAGCTGTGCTTCCTCCCCACTCACTCCCCTCCACCCACAGGAATGCCAGGGCTCCTGCCCCATTCGTGTGAAGCATGGCAGAATCATAGAACCACAGAATCATAAAGGTTGGAAAAGACCTCAAGGATCATCAAGTCCAACCACCAACCCAACACCACCTAACTCACTAACCCATGTCCCCAAGCACCACATCTACACGTTTCTTGATCCCCTCCAGGGATGGTGACTCCACCACTTCCCTGGGCAGCCTGTTTCAATGCCTCATCACTCTTTCAGAGAAGAAATTTTTTCTAATATCCAGCCTAAACCTCCCCTGGTGCAACTTGAGGCCATTTCCTCTTGTCCTATCACTTGTTACTTTAGAGCAGAGCCCAGCACCCACCTCACTGCACCCTCCTTTCAGGCAGCTGTAGAGAGTGATGAGGTCTCCTCTCAGCCTTCTCTTCTCCAGACTAAACCCCCCCAGCTCCCTCAGCCGCTCCTCGTCAGCCCTGTGCTCCAGACCCTTCGCTCTCTCCTTTCCTTGTGCCAACGCAGGGGGCCAAGCAGACCTTTTGTATTAAATTCCTTCAGTTTATCCCATCTGCAGTTTCATTGCACTGCAGAGTTTTTGACTGAAACCGTGTAAATCCATTGTAAGAGGTTTAACCAAAGGTTTCCTCAGCCAAGTATGGCACTGAGTGGGTTTCAGTTGAGCTGTTAGCTATTAGGGGCTGTTTCATTCCAGGAGAGAAGAGAATAGCATCTTTCCTTCCTCCTCTTGTTTGCATCAATTGTACATTTGGGAGTCTGCTCCTTCTGTCCAGTCGTGGGCTGGATCCCACCAACAGCAGCTCCTGGCAGGCCAGGGGACAGGAATGGTGTGGAGGGGACAAAGAAAGGAGACCTGCATCCCACCAAACCTCTGGATAACAGCTTATGAAATATATTCTGTGCTTTACTTCATACCCCTGGTCTCAGAAAAACACAGCTGAGTCTTGTAGCTATAGGAACAAAGCAGTTTTAAAGTATGCACATTTTGTCTAATTCCAAGTTGTTCCAGTAATTAGAATCCAGACTTTTCTAACAAAAGCAGGAAAAAAAATAGTAATCATCTGTGCATTACTGCTAGGCACAGAACGAAACTCTAGGAGACAGTTACTTTCCATGAGGTAGAAGCTGGTCATTGGTGGGGAACGTTGAAGAGTACTCCCAAAATCCCAAGTTACAGTCCTCGCAGGCAATGAAGGGAGATTGGTAAAATGTACAATACTGCTGAAGATGACAAGAGAGATAAAAGAAGTGTTGTAGTGTTGATTGCTGTTGAATAACTACTGCCTTTTCCTAAACACCTCTCTGGTCGGTGCATTAAAGGATAGTAGTGTACTAAGGCTGATTCGGGTGACAACTTATGCTGGAATCTTTAATTTTCTCAGAAATTCAACACACAGCTCAAAGCCACAACAAATTAGGAAATGAGGCTTCTTTTCTTTATTTTCTTCCTGCTAATTAAGATGGTCTGTGTAAAAGCACTGCCAAGTCAAAGATCAGTGTACAGCTGTGCTAAAGCTTTGCAAAAAGATTTTAAAAATTTCTTTGCTTTTCAGTGGAAATTTTTTTAATCCAAGTGCAATGGTTCATTATGATGATGATCAAAGAAAGGCTGGAAAAGGAAAACAGGTACCAGGGTCCCTAATCATATAGTTAATGAGGGGAAATGAATGGCTATTTTACAGGTGGATTTTTTTTCAGGAGTTTATCCACTTTAACAAAAACCAGAATGGTTGTTCACGGTGAAGATCAAGAGCTCAACTTGTCCAGTATCCTGTCTCCAGCTACAAGTGAATGCCAGAGAGGAGTGGTGACAGGACAGGAGGATTTGATACCTCGAGCAATCTCCTGGTCCCCAACTATCTTCAGCATAGAGAATTTTCTGGGCCTGATGTGTTTCCTGGACTGAGTGATTCAAAGGGGACCTCTCCTCCACGTGCATTTGTCCAGCCTCTCCTTTCACCTATGCAAGCTTTTTGCATTTACAGTTTCCATTGGCAGCAAGTGCCCCAAGCCTACCACCATTGCATCAACAGCTATTTCTAGTTTTGTTTTGCACCAAGTTCCTGCTAGATGTATTTGTATGGTCCTAGCTCTTGTACTGGAAGAAACAGTTGCTCTCTCTTCACCTCCTTTGTGCCATCATGATTTTGTACATCAGATTATTTCTGCTTACTGCTATTTGTATCTTTTCAGAGGGATGACCTTGCCCTGCTTGTTCCTTCAGACAAAACTATGGGAGCCTTCCCCAGATTTGCTTCTCCTCAGACTCTTCCCTGAACCTTTCCCAGCACCAGAGCATCATTTTAGAAATTAAGCAACTTAGAACTGCACACAGTATTCAAGGAAAATTACGTATCTATTTCCTCTGGGGCTGAACGAGAGTACAGCTGTCATTCTTATACACACAGTGAAAGCTGCCCCACCTATCTTCAAAGCAATTTGTATTTTACATCTCTGCTTCAGTGCAACCCTGTGAGATGCTGAGAACTTCAAAATGCAGTGTCCTCCATCCCTCTTCAAGTCCTACAACTCCAGGTAGTTTTTCTTTATGCTATGGGAACAGTTTTGTTCCCTTTCCCTTTTCTTTTTACACTGTGGGATTTTTTGCAGGGGTGTGGGGGTGTGTCAGTTTCCTTCTTAAGGAAATTTTGCTAACCCTGGAATAAGCAAGAACCACAATAATACATTATTTTAATATCTTTCCCCATGCAATGATGCACCAATGCACTGCTGCAGTCTTTGTAGACTGCTGATATTGCTGTCATGACCTTAGGTTACACGAAGGATGGCAGACTGGGGAACGGCTAGGATGCTTAATTAAAAACAGTCAGTCTAAGGTTTTAATGGTAGATGGAGTAAATTATGAAGTTTTGCCAAATCTTCTCTCCAAACTTTAACCTCATTTTTCATTTGGATTTATAGGCTGCAACACCATTCAATATAACTCTCATCTATAATGTGCTTTATTAAGCCATGCAAGCAGGTTTGCCCCAATGGGCTAATCTGCTTGGTAAGAAAAATCGAGCTGATTAAATGATGCCCACTTCATCCTCATCAGAAAGCTCTTTCAGTCTAATAAAGCACAGTCACGGCATAGCTCCTGGCTCTTTACAACACTCATTATTATCCTTGTTACACCTATTCATAATTAGTCTCAAGCATTTGCTGACGTATATTAATGTATGTGTTCTGATTGAAAAGTGTCCATCCCAGGCTTTACAGCTGGAACAGTCTCAAGCAGGGCACCTAAACCCATGTGTCACGCACCTGACCTAAATATGTATGTGTCAGGGAAAAGGCATCTACCATATAATGATAGTTTGACCGTCCCTGTGCTCCAAGTGTCTTTCTGCTGCAGGCATGCTGCCGTACACGCCAGCAAAACACTCCTGATGTGGGCACAACTCTGTACTGATAAAAAAACAACTTGGATATTTTTGCACATATAATTTTCCATGGTCCTTCAGGGTGATATAAGCTGGCCTAAAACTACTTCAGACCAATTTTGCCAAGTAATATTGAGCCTCCATTAGAATGCAAGTTGACATCCATGGTGTTTTGATGTTACTCAGAGTCTGAGAAGTATACAGCTATGTCTTAGGAGCTGAACGCACAGTTAGCTGATTAAGTCTCATTTCAGGTGCTAAGCCCTTTTTCCCCTTTCAAGGGATGGAACGTTTATACTTGTTTGGGGTTTTTGAAATTATTATTTCCAGGTATGACTGGAGCTTTCCTTGCCAAGTCATCGGCCTTGTGACAACTCTTCCCAACTCCTGCTCTTCCTCCTTCTCTTTTTACACTGCCAAACCGCTCACTTTATTTTAATTGGCAGGTTTTGTTCAGTTCAGAAGACTTGCTCCTTTCCCTTTTCAAAGCTGTCCTTCACCTCTGCTATGGTGTTATTTCTTCCCTTTGGGGTTTATTAATGGCTTTGTAGTTGGACTGCACGATGTGATTGTGAGGCACATTATCCAGAAGAAAGACTGTAAGCAGAATGTGCAAGGTAATGAGGAGTTATTTGTGATTGTTTACTAGTCCCAGTAAAAGCTACCCTGAAAACCAGAAGGTTACGGTATTACCCTAGAAATAGATGCAAACAATTATTATGCACACACACATGCACATGCTCAGAGAAGAGGGCAACTGGACAGAAAGTGATGCAAACAAGAAATAAAAATTCTCACCAACTGGTAAGAAAATGGAAAACTGAAAATGGATCAACCAGTAGCCAGCTGAAGTAAGGGCACAAGACAGACATCTTTTAAACACAGCAGGAACAAAAGGAGCAATGAGCTCAGTTCATTATTAACATTATTAAATTGGCATGAAATAAGTATCTTTCTAGTGAGGATCTAATAGGACTCAGGTCCTGGCCCCGTTTAGCTTAATTTTTTTATCAATGATCTAGAAGAAAATGTGCCTCTATTACTGATAAAGCATGACACAAATATACAGTCTTGACATATAACAAAAAATTTTAAAAAAAGGACAACAGTTAAGACATCTGGATTGCTTACAAAGGAGAGCAAAAGAAAAAACCTGTATGTTTCGCTACAGACAAACAGAAGCCATATTTCAGCATAAAAGGAATGTGTGATTGTGAGATTTATACGGGGAAGCCACACAGGTTCTGAAAAGGATTGTGGCTGATAGCAAGTTGAGTGCAGGCCATGTCCATAGGAGTGTTACCAATACACATTTTGAGTGTAGAAAAAAAGGAATACCAAGGAGAACTAGAATAAATACATCTGGCAGTGGTGCAATTTCTGCTAGGCATCTATACTTCAAGAGAAACATTGAGAAATTGGACATAACTCAGAGAAAAAAGCCCGGAGAATGATTAAAGGATTGAAGGATACGCCTTGTAGCAAGGCACTCGAAATGTCAATATATTTGGATTATCAAAGAGAAGGTTAAGGGAAAGTTTGCTTTCAGTTCAGAAGTATCTACAAGGGGAAGAAAATATTGCTAATGGAGGATCTTCAGAGATGATACCGCTGAAAGTTGAGGAAAAAGAAATTTGCAGTAGAAATAAACTGGAAGTTTTCTCAGGGAAGATAATTAAACCTGGAATATCACACAGAGAAGTTAGATCAGCACTAGATGTTTCTTTCTAAAATATTTGATCTTTACCAGCTTATACCAGATGGAGAGAAGCAAGAAACAGTAACGTATTCTTGGAAGTCCTCTATATATTGTAGAAAGTCAGACTAGAGGTTTGCAATAATCTCTGATGACTTTTGAAGTCAGTAAAAGAGTTTTGAATTCATGACGTATATACAATTTTTTGCACACTGTTTATGAAAATGCTACATGTTTAGCATTTGATAACAACATTCTAAAATTCTCAAAATAGGGGGCATTGTATTTTTACAGTGTTTCCATTAGAATCCTCCAAATTTCTCAGTCGCAGATTCTTCCCCAAAAAACCACAATCTTCGTGATTACTCTTTTATTTTTTCCATTTCTTCTTCCTTTCTTATTCTAATATCCAATAGATTGTTTCAGGGAGAAGAAGGAAGGTGAGTTAACACTGACACCACAAGTTGTTGTCTAAAAAAAAAAGCTCTAATTAAACTGGAACATATTTTATCTGTGGGTTTGTTTTTTTTTAATATTGAATGTAAGCCATTATCAAGTATGTCTACCAATTGCTCATCTGATGAGCCTTGACCTGGAACTTTGCTGAAAGTGTTAAGAGATTTAATGAAACCACAAAACCGGTTCCAGGAATTAACCATTACACAGAGGGGAAAAAATGCAGATAACAGTACAAGACTTCATAGTTCACAGTTCACCTTGCCTGGAAAGAGAAGATTTTATAACAGTTCAGTCAAATTGTGGCCCATTGCTATGTGTTTGCCTTGAAATGTCACGAAAATTCCTCCAGACTGGAAGGACACTAGTATTGTGCTCATATTCATCCAGTGAGCAGAATGAGCCAGGTAATTATGTGTGGGCTGTGTCTGACACCATTCTAAAAGGTGTACAGGACACATTTGTTAACGAATTAGAAGTTCACAGCATAATTAATACATGGAAAATAGATCTGGTCAAACACAGACAATTTCCTTTTTTGATAAGTTGACAAATTTAGTTAATAAAAATAACCACCTAACTGTTATACAACTTAGTAAGACACACCATTGTGATAAGAAAATATATGGAGGTGCGGTATCGGCAAAGTACATCTTATAGTGGATCCGGTGTTGTCACATTTTAAACACTCGTTTTCAGTGGGGAATCACCGGCAAACATTCTGCAAGCTTTGGCAGTAGACTGAACACTACTGAAAGTTTTGCAAAGTCTGGAAATAATCCTGAGCTCATTCCTGACAGCAACTTTGGATGATACTGGTAAAGTGGTAAATATTGATAAAGGCCAGACAGTCTTCTGAGACATCTGAATAATTCAACATGTTAGCCTGTTCATACAGAAAATATTTTCACACAGCCAATATATCCTAATACACAGGAACAGAAGCTTTAGCCCATACCAAGAGAATAGGTATTTATTGGCAAATTACTGACTCCTGAAAAACATTTGGGATTAGAAAGAGTGAAAATGGAGACCAATGGAAATCTTGTCGGTAGTGAGAAAGAACAGCAAGCACGGGCAAAGCGATGCTTTTACCCCAGGGACAGGTGAGCCTGGTACAGAATTGTTCCACATATTTTTAGTAGCAACATGTTTTGGGACAATCTCGAAATGTTAGAGAATGTGCATAAGAGATTCACAGAAATGACCTCAGAGTGGGAGCAAATGCTTCTCAGTGAAGAAATTGTTGGTATTTTTACACTCTAGTTACTACACCGAGCTTTGTGTCATTGCTTGACCTAATTCTTCAGAAGGTCGTTCTGTGTAGTGTGTCAAAAGAGAGTTTGAGAGGTAAATTAACCGCAAATTGTACATCCTTTAATAGGAAAAAATACCAGGGACTATGCCTCCAGCCATCCTGGGAAAGTCATGCCAGGAACCAAGGAAGACAAATTTAAATGGGAAACAAGACACAGACTCTTAATGATGAGTGTGCTTGGCTGTTGCTAAAAATGCACAGTGGTGGGTTTTGTCTCTCTCATTGTATTCACATCAGGTCTGAAGGCATTTAGGGAAGTTACTATATTCCAAATGAGCTATTGGGCTTACTGTAAAGGGCAGTGGGGAGAAAATGTTCAGCCTGGTTATATAGGAGGCCACTCTCTAACAATGTAATAATGCTCCCTGGCCCCAAATTCTATACAGTACTGCCACTGGTTTAAGCCATTTGAAAAAGGTGTGATCTGGATGCAATATAAGAGAAACTGTATTTTCCGCAATTGGCTAATGAGAATACAAAATTTCCCCGACTGTTCCCTTGTGTTGTCAGACCGTTATGTCTAGCAGTTATTTTTGAACTCCTGCTAATAGACAAGAAAAGATATAGGGGATTAATCAGACGAAATTCGGGAGGCTCTTATTATTTCCCTTTCTCTTTATTCCCGTAGCAATGACAAAGATGAAGCATCCTCTATAAAAATGCCAGAACTGCTAAATCAGGAGTCATGTGAATGCATCTGCTTTTATTGCTGCCCTTGTGATTCTCCTGCTGTTTATGTGGCTTTTATAATTGAAGTTATATTGTAGAAATCATATCTAGCACAAGAGCTCCATATTTATTCTTCCTCCCCACGACTTCAGTCTCAGATTTCTCTGATAAATGATGTGAAGCACTACATTCTCTTTCAGCTATGCAAACACTCATTGTTCCACACCTCCCCAGACGCAGCCATTCACACCATCCACAGAGCTCTGATCTTCTGTCTTCACTTATCTGTGGCATTAAAGGAAGAGGCAGCCGCAGCCGCTAAATCAATGAGAGGAGCTCTGCAAAAACAAGCACATCAAATGACAGATTTTACAACAAACCAGAAAGTGCTAATAGAGACTCTACAACCCCTACCCCACTCAACCTCTCTCCAGCATCTCTGGAAATCTGTGACTGGTTAAAAATCTTTCTTTCTCAGCTCTGCAGGACATTTGCCATCCAGGTATTCATGTGTTCAGCCCAGTTATTCAAGAGTACAACTTCATAGGTTGCATAAGGTCAAAATGCATTGAACTTGTGGAGCGCTCCCCTCAAACAGATATCTCATATTCTCATCTGCAATTTCTGTGCTTTCTCCCACGTACTGAAGGATGTGGGAATGCGCTGCTAGCATCACTCAACCTTCCCGTCCACCTGACATTCTGCAGATTTTTACAGGAAGGAAAATTAAAGAGATTTACTCATGGTCACACAGCACGTCCATGCCAGGCTCAGTGAGGTGACCCTGAACTCGTGACTCCCAAAAATGTCAGGCATGACAGGCATGCAGCCTACCAGACACTTGTTTCTATTCTTACTTTCCCACTCAAGTATTGCACAGAGCTCAGCTGGTGAGAAGTTTTATTTTGAAATTTAAATGAACTTCAGCACCCGTGTGTCCTTTTTTATTTTTTTCGTCTTCTTTACATGTCTGCTTTTGACTCCAGAGTGAGGTGACACAGGGTTTGACGGGCTGGCATAACCATGGATATGATAGCAAGAAGTGAAGGTTCACAGTGAGCCCAAATGCCCTCAATTTCCATTGAAATCAGTGATCCTCAGCTGCTCACCACAGTGGGTTCTATGCTTTTACACTACATGCCACAGAATATTATCCAAAATGTCAGTTTATTCTTGGGGTGGCAATGAACGGCAGCTTAGCTCAGAATTTGTATTTCATGCAGCACTGAAGCCACACTTCAGTTTACTAGATAATGAAGAAATGGACATTTTAAATGTCCAAGTTTTTGACATAAAAAGGCTATAAGGAGGTGTTTTCACTATATTTTTGTTAATACACAATCTGGTTTGTTGCACTGGTTCTTTATTTGCTTTTTTATGTTTGAACCTCATCCTATTAAAGTAGTGCAGAAATATGAACTGCAAAGGATATTTAATGGACCAAATAACTTAAGTTACAGTGTTGGAATTAATGACCAGACTAAAAAAAAAAAACATGGTGATTTATCAGGACAATTAATTGCCGAACATGGTAGCATTTAACTGTCCAGAACCCATCTCAGATGGCAATGTCATGATGAGCTGATTTTCCTTGGCATATCAATTTGCACTTTGAAAAAAATAAATTTGATCTTTGGCCTTGGATCCATCATACCATTGACAATTAATGATATTTTCAAAATGTCTTAAAATCTACCAGGATATGTCTGTCCTGTAGCAGAGGAGGACAGAAAAATTTAACTATTTAAAAATATATATTTCCATTAGCCACAATAACAGAAATGAAACAGTATTGTGAACACTTTTAGTGCGTTAAATAAATAAATGGCTCTTGAGCAGGGCTTGTCACCAGGAGAGAAAAATTGCAAAGAAAAACTAGAAAACCAGACTTTTCCTGCTCTTTCCCCAGAAGCCCACCCCTTACCAGTGCTCTGTGATTGGGACACAGTGCTTCTGGAAACGTTGCCTTTCAGATGAGATTTGTGAGTCTTGATCAGCTGTATACAGGACTTCCTGGAGAAGTCAGAGGGAGGGCTATCAGACGGAAAACCAGGATAAATTCCCTCTTGTGTAATTTCTCTGCATTTAGTAATACCTTCAAGTTGCTGTTCTTCACTTTCTGTTCTAAAAGAGTAAGTTACTTTTACAAATTGTTGCTATGGAACTGGATAGTGTTCCTCCAGGATGAGATTACTCTCCAGAAGATCCCTTCTGTAAAAGACAGCCCTTAATTTAATGCATTTTCCATTTGCCAGAGAGTTTGTGCAGCCAGGCAGTGTCAATCACGAGCGCCGGGGTGTGCTCTGGATCACTCAGCAATGTGCCTGCCTGCTCCCAGGGCTTTCCTCAGCACGGAGCAGCGGGCTGCCTTGTCCTCCTGCATTTACCCACTCCCCGGGCAAAGGCAACACTGAATGTAGGAATGAACAAAGACCACAAAATCTGTGAGAAAGAAAATGTCATATTAGATCTGCATCAGGCCTGGGTTTTGACAGGAGAGGACCAGGAAAAATCATGTAAGAAATAAAGAAAGAGAGACACTGAAGGAAAAGGAAGCGAGTGGGGACTCAGGAGTGGGAGATGGTAAGGAAAAGCAGGGAAGGTGAAGCAATTGAGAGATGTGAGCTGGAGGGGTTGCACTAAAAGCCGAGTAAAATTGCAGTGTTCTCTGAATGGCCATCGATTTCCCTTCTGCTCACTGTGGCGACTTTGCAGCTACTGTTACTACTTCGTCCAACTGTAAAGAGCTCAAAATGAAACTCTTAAAAGCATATCTTTACAATATAGTCTAAGACATTTTGGGAGCCTTTAAATTGAAAAGTACTACATTAAAACAAGGTTATTAACAATAATTACATGTTACAATCTTGCAGACCTCTGATTCTTTCATTCTCATAATCAAAGCCTTTCATAGCACAAGGTTTTTTTTTTTTTTCGTTTAATTGTAGCCTTACATTAAACTTGCCCTGCATTTTATGTAGCTTCACTTTCTGGAATAATAGCTTATCCTTTCAATTAAGTAACTCCAGTCCTTTTGTAGCATGAGAGAAAGATGAAGATGCTGAGTTGATCCACAATAATTAAATTGTTCCATTGTAAAGAATCACGGAACACTCTTCTTGAGTTCCTCAGTAAAGACCTAGCTGTAATTAAGCATTAGTAAGACCTATTAAAACATTAGTCTATCTGGACGGTCGTTATCCTCACAAAAATTTGTATCTTTGTTCTCCACTTTGATCATTGTTGTATTAGATGCTTTCTATGTAAATTAACTGAATTTTCTTTCTGAAATATTGTCCTCATCTTCCCTGTCAAGTTCTCAGACTCTCACTCTCTGCTACTGCTCCCACTGCCAATGTCTCCCGGACATTACGTGGGATTTGTTTTTCCCTTTCTCTAAACTTCCAGGCCACATTTCAATTCAGCAGAAACGCCTTCCAAAGCATATAATTGTTGATGCTTTGCACACTGCCATTCAGACCCTCCTCACCTCCCACAGCAGCAAAGCCTACCGCAACACACTTGTTCCCTTTTGCTTGTGTTGCTCCTTTCAAACCACCAAAAGATGAGAGAAAAGCCAACGTGTTCCCGAGCCAGCAGCCCAGCTCTGCCACCCTGCTGAAAGTCTTCACAAGCTCACTCTTTCCGCTGCTGAACCCGAGATGTTACACCTCACAGCCAAGGCTCCGCATAGTTTCATCTTGTCCTACTTTTCTGATTTTGTCTTAGAATATGTCGCCTTTCTGCCTTTCATTATCACGCTACCAGCTTTGATGGTTTCCTTCTCTGCCTCACAAACACTGTGATCTTCTTTGCACATGCTGCACTCACCCTGCGGTGAGACTGGGATGCTGCTTAAAACCCTCCTCCAGACATCACTGCCTTCTGCAGCCTACTTGTGTAGCCCCCAAGAAATCAGTCACCCATTAATAGCCAAGACACACTGAAGCTGGTATTTTGGGGGTTTTCTTCTATTGTACCTAGAGAATCAGACTTGGTGATTATTTGGAAGCACAGAGCTGTGTTTTATGATTATTCATCTCATCTCCACCATGCTCATCTTCCATCTGGTTCTTCATTCTTACAACTTGGTTTGTGTTACTTTTTAAACATTTTGGGGCACAGATTACGTCTTCCCACGTGCCCATTGTCTTTCCAATTTCAAGGGAACCTTGTTCCCAGTTGAGGTCTTTTGGTGCCATGACATCTCAAATAACATTAAAGAAGAGCAGTAACAGTGATTATACTGCAGAGTAACAAAGGAAAGCAAAATTTATAGTAGCAAACAGGACTGAAGTCTGAAACGTGTTTCTGGACAAACAGAAACAAAGCTGTTTGTAAGATTCTTATTAATCCTTAATAAAAAGTTTCCAGGGCAAGTGACCTCCCACAGCCACGATCTTAACAGTGAGCAAAGTAGTACCTGGGGCAGACAGACACACGACTGTACAGTGTTCCTAAGGCTAAGTGTATTTTGGTAGTGCATTTCCAAGAGAATTGTTCCAAGTATGATCACCCTTTCATACTTGTCAAGATATAAGTAATGTTAGGCAGCTGACCTTCAGGAAACGAAGTGATATGGAAGCTATACTATATTATGTTTAAAGGGCTAGCATTTGTAGAGTTTTTTTTTTTTTAATGAAATTGCTCAGAGCAGGTTCTGTTCACACTAGTAGACAACTTTCATAGAGGACAGAAACATGCAGCCTGGTGTGGGGACGTGCTGTGAGCCTGTGGGCTGTCCTGCGGCATGCACCGAGTGAGAACGGCCTCAGGCAAAGAGCATCTCTTGCAGCTTTGTCTGTTGGATATTTCAGGGATCAAAGTAGGGCCCAAAAAGCACAAGCGGGATCTAAAGATGGACACTTGGTGATGTAGGGAAGCCAGTGCTGTCACGACAGTCGAACGCCAAAGACTACCATAAAGACCAGTAGATAATCAAATGTGTGAGAGGCCGCTCTGCTTTTCTGTCAGCAGAGGCAGTGATCCCTGATGGGTTTAGCTTCTGAAGACTCAGGCACATGGGTTGCTGCCAGAAGCTGGGGCAGAAGCCACATGCGTCTCTGCACGTGCTCCCCTGAACTGAGCGCTAGTCTGTCCTTAGGTGGAAGTATTGGCGTTACACCCAAGAATGGTACTTAAATCATGCTTTCCAAGATGTTATAAATGGAAACAAAAGTTTCAGGTGGACTTTTGGCAAGTGTCACAAATGAGCACCAAGATTAGGATTTAGAGACTCTGTGGTTAGCTGGGAATGGCCCCTTTACGTGTGCCAAAGGCTGCAGGCAGGAGACACATGCTGTGAAATGCTCAAGTGCAGAAGCCATCACAGACCCTGGAAAGGCAGCAAAGGAGGGATGCTGGGAGGCTGCAGTATGACATCTCTGCTCCTGGGGTAAGGAATACAGCAGATCTGGCACATTGTCAGAACAGAGTGTATGCTTTTACCACTAATTTCATTTCCCAAGGTTGCTTGTCCTGTTCCATGCCATTCCCCAGGAAGGTGAGCTCTATTCCACACGAGCGGATCATTGCCTTTCTCCCCTTCCCAGTCTAGCCATCTTAATAACTGTGATAGTAATATTTTGAGTTGATGTCCGGTCGAAACAACGGACAATTCACACCTCTCACTTTTCATTATATTAGTTTTAAAGCAACAATCTGTAACCGCTTTTTAATCTCTATTCATATGAACAATCTCAGAGGCAACAAAGCTCACTGCTCTCTTTAAGTAAAAATATACAAACCTTCTGGGACTGGTCTGCAAAATTTTGTCTTTACTTCATACTTTATTTTTAATAAGTAGCAGCTCTTCTTGTGATAGCAGCATAAAAAGGTAGAAACAAAAGAAGCAGGAACACTGACAGATCTCAGTAGGATTCTTTACCACTAGGGTAAAAAACAGCAAGTTGGTTTCATAATGTTGTTGAAGGTTTAGCACTAATCAAGTCATATCAAAACACAACTATGCATTATCAAACATATCAACAAATATAAAACCTAATAATTTTGGTAAAACTCATGTACAATTTATTTATTTTAAATAATTGCAATTTTTTATATATATATATTTTTTTTTTAAAGAGTGCTCTAGTCATCGGATGAACAGTTGTGAACAATTTCCCAGGCACATTATGTCCTAGTCTTAAAACTAATCCCTGTGCTTTTTCTTCCAATGTCTTTGCATATAAATGGTAACATAAGCAGGGATTCCCAAACACTGTCTGTGATTAAGTGAAGCACCGTTTATAGGGAAAGGTCTCTTTTATTAGAGAAACTGATACAGTTGAAAAAAGTTTGCTAGACAAGTTGCTGTGTTCTAAACCCTTTTTCAGGTGATTAGGGATTAGAGGACTCAGGGAGCCCTGAAAGGAGGACTTGCCCAGCAAACGGCTTTGGAGAGGGTTTAATGAGAGGAGAAGACTCTGGAGGTGTTCTGGAAAGGAGCTGATGTTTGTTCTTCCCATCCACACAATGAACTCCTAAACCTCCCTAATCTCTTTAGAGTGTAGATGCTGCTTTGTGAGCTTTCTATTTTAACCATAGCCTGGTGACAATTGCTGCTAGTAGTTGCTCAGCTTAGTAAGGTTTAACCTTTTTTTGCAGATGAAAGCTGTTGCCAATGTAATATTAAAATCCTAGGGTAAAATACTTTACTGCTACAGCGTACACACACACACACAAAAAAAGAGACCCTAATTAACCAAATGCCAACAGAACACAATTACAGAATCACAGAATCACAGAATCACAGAATCACAGAATGTTAGGGATTGGAAGGGACCTCGAAAGATCACCCAGTCCAATCCCCCTGCCGGAGCAGGAACACCCAGATCAGATCGCACAGGAACGCATCCAGGCGGGCTTTGAATGTCTCCAGAGAAGGAGACTCCACAACCTCTCTGGGCAGCCTGTTCCAGTGCTCTGTCATCCTCACTGGAAAGAAGTTTTTTCTCATATTCAAGTGGAACCTCCTATGTTCCAGCTTGAACCCATTGCCCCTTGTCCTATCACTGGATGTC